>CAUYQU010009501.1:0-49773 GCA_963574635.1 Cheracebus regulus | reverse complement strand
GGTGTTGAACAATGAGAACACATGGACACAGGGAGGGGAGCACTATACGCTGGGGTATGTTGGGGGGAAATAGGGGAGGGACAGTGGGGGGTGGGGAGTTGGGGGGAGATAGCATGGGGAGAAATGACAGATATAGGTGAAGGGGAGGAAGGCAACAAATTACACTGCCACGTGTGTACCTATGCAACCATATTGTATGTTCTTCACATGTACCCCAAAACCTAAAATGCAATAAAAAAAAATAAATAAATAAAACAAAAAAATAACCAGTGAACAGTATGATGATAGGATTAAATCCACACGTATTCATACTGACTTTAAATGTAAATGGGCTAAATGCCCCAATTAAAACACACAATGTGACAAGCTAAATAAAGATCCAAGACCCATTGGTATGCTGTCTTTAAGAGACCTATCTGATATGTAATGTTACACATAGGCTCAAATAAAAGGAGGAAAAATCTATCAAGACAATGGAAAACAGAAAAAGCAGGGATTCCAATCTTAGTTCTTGACAAAATAGAACTGACAAACATCAAAAAAAAAAAACAAAAAAAAGAATAAGGCAACAAATAATGGTAAAGGGCTCAATTCAGCAAGAAGATGTAACTATTCTAAATATACATGTACCCAACACAGGAGCACCCAGATGTATAAGGCAAATTCATAGAGACCTTCGATGAGTCTTAGACTGCCACACAATAGTAGGGGAAGACTTTAGCACCCCACTGATACTATTAGACATACCATTGAGGCAGAAAATTAACAAAGATATTAATGACCTGAACTCAGCACTGGACACATGGGCCTGATAGATATCTACAGAACTCTCCACTAAAAAATAACAGAATATACATTTTTCTCACCACAGCATGGCACATATTCTAAAACCAATAGCATAATTAGATGTAAACCTCTTCTAAGCAAATGCAAGAGAACTGAAATCATAACTAATAGTCTCTAGGACTATGGCACAATGAAACTAGAAATCAAGACTAAGTAATTTACTCAAAATCATACAATTATACAGATATTGAATAATTTGCTCCTGAATGACTTTGGGTAAAAAATGAAATTAAGTAAAAATCAATAAGTTATTTGAAACTAGCAAGAACAAAACTACAATACACTAGAATCTCTGAGACACAGCTAACTCAGTGTTAAGAGGGAAATTTATAGCACTAAATGCTCACAGAAAAAAGTTAGAAGGATCTCAAGTTAACAACCTAATTTTGCAATTAAAAGAATCAGAGAACCAAGAGCAAATGAATCCCAAAGCTAGTAGAAGACAAGAAATAACCAAAATCAGAGCTGAACTGAAGAAGATAAAGACACACACACACACACACACACACACACACACACACACACACACACACACACACACACACCATTCATAAGGTCGTCAAATCCAGGAACTGCTTTAAAAAAATAATAATAAAATAGACTTCTAGATAGACTAATGAAAAAGAAAAGAGAGAATATTTAAATAAATACAATCAGAAACTACAAGGTGACATTACCACTGACCTCACAGAAATACAAACAACCATCAAAAAATATTATAAACACTTCTATACACAGCTAGAAAATATAGAAGAAATGATAAATTCTTGGACACATACACCCTCCCAAGTCTGATCCAGGAAGAAACTGAATTCCTGAACAGATCAATAGTAAGCTTTGAAATGGAGGCAGTAATAAATTGCCTACCAACCAATAAAAGCCCAAGACCAGATGGATTCACAGCTGAATTGTACCCAATGTGTAAAGAAGAACTGATGTCATTCCTACTGAAACTATTTCAAAAAATTGAGGAGAATGGATTTCTCCTTAACTCATTCTATGAGGAGAGCATCATGATACCAAAACCTGTCAGCAATACAACAAAAAAAGAAAACTTCAGGCCAATATTCTTGATGAACATCGATGTAAAAATCCTCATCAAAATACCAGCAAATTGAATTCAACTGCACATTGAAAAGCTTATTTATCACAATCAAGTATGCTTTATCACTGGGATGCAAGTTTGGTTCAACATATGCAAATCAATAAATATCACTAATCACATAAACAGAACTAAAGACAAAAACCACATAATTATCTCAATCGATGGAGAAAAGGCTTTCAATACAATTCAAAATTCCTTCTTGTTAAAAGTTCTCATCAAACAAGATTTTGAAGGAACATACTTCAAAATGAGAGTCATGTATGACGTACTCACAGGCAACATCATACTGAATAGGCAAAAGCTGGAAGATTCCCCATGAAAATTGGCACAAGAAAATGATTTCCTCTCTCACCACTCCTATTTTACATAGTATTGGGAGTACTAGCTAGGGCAATTAGGCAAGAGAATAAAATAAAAGCATCCAAATAGAAAGCAAGGAAGTCAATCTATGTCTGTTTTTACATAAGATGATTCTATATCTAAAATAAAACATATTCTCAGCCCAAAAGCTTTTTCAGGTGATAAACAACTTCAGTGAAGTCTCAGCATACAAAATAAATGTGCAAAAATCCTTAGCATTTCTATACACGAGCAACAGTCAAATCAAGAGCCAAATCAGGAACTAACTCCCATTCACAATATCCACAACAAGAAGAAAATTCTTAGAAATACAGCTAACTAGGAAGGTGTAAGTTCTCTACAAGGGGAACTACATACTACTGTCCAGATGAATCAGAGATGACACAGACAAATGGAAAACCATTTCATGCTCACAAACAGGAAGAATCTATATCAATAAAATGGCCATACTGGCCAAAGTAATTTATATATTTAATGCTATTACTATTAAACTATTATTGATATTCTTCACAAAACTAGAAAAATATTTTAAAATTTATATAAAACCAAAAGAGAGCCTGAATAGCCAAGGGAATCCTAACAAAAAGAACAAAGCTAACCACATTACACTACCCAACTTCAAACTATACTACAAGTCTACAGTATCCAAAGCAGCATGGTACTGTCAGAAGAACAGACACATAGACAAAGGGGACAGTATAAAGAATCCAGGATAAAACCACATACCTACAACCATCTGATCTTTAATAAACCTGACAACAGTAAGCAATGTGGCGAGGATTCCCTATTCAATAAATGGTTCTGGGATAATTTGTGCAATACACAGAAGATTAAAACTGGACTCCTTCCTTACACATATATAAAAATTAACTCAAGATGAATTAAATACTTAAATGTAAAATCCAAAACTATAAAAATCTGAGAAGACAACCTAGGTAATTCCATTCAGAATATAGGCAAGGGCAAAAATTTCATGACAATGATATAAAAAGCAATTGCAACAAAAGCAAAAATTGACAAGTGAGACCTAATTAAACTAAGGAGCTTCTGCACAGCAAAAGAAACTCTCAACTAAGTAAACAACCTACAGAATGGGAGAAAAATTTTGCACATTATGTGTTCAACCAAAGTCTAATATCCATCTTCTATAAGAAAATTAAATTTGCAAGGAAAAAAAATTAAAAAGTAGGCAAAGGACATGAACAGGCACTTTTCAAAAGAAGGCATACATGAGTTCAATAGTCATATAAAATAATGCTCAACATCACTGATCACTAGAGAAACGAAAATCAAAACCACAATGAGATACCATCTTACACCAATCACAATGGCTATTATTAATAAGTCAAAAATAACTGTAAGGAAAATGCCTGTGCTTCAGTCAGGAGTAAGCTGAGGCAGACATCCAGTACAGCATGACATAGCAGGCTTGGAGCACATGTGCACAATCTCGTACACAGTATAACATTTCTGTAGCCACTTGAGGTAACCCATTTGTGTGAGCTCATACCTGGCTTTGAGCTACTGTTACCTGTGAGAAATGTAACTTGGAGACAGAGAAAAAGAAAGACATATGCCACCTGTCAACAGTCCCTTGAGTGTTCTTTCAGTAACCTGCCACCCATCCATCAACTTCTCGCAGACCCCAGCTCAGGTTGGAAGCTGATAATTGGCATAGTTGGCAGGATCCCGAGGATGGGCATAGTCAAAACATTTGCAGTGGTGGACGGATCCCCAGTGAACATGGAGAAGGTGCTGCAGCAGCTGGAAGCACAGAGCACCGAGAAAGAGCGGACCTTTGCCAGCAGAGTTGGATGGGCATTTTTGACTGCACTACAGAAAGTGCACACTCAAGTCCTGCCACAATCCCATTGGTTACTTTACCCATCGATACTGCTTGTCAGGTGAGCATACAGAGATAACTGAGACAATTAAAAAGAGGAGGTGCAGATAGTTCGTGGCACCCACAGCCCCTACAATTCTCTGGTATGGGTAGTCAGGAAGGCTGATAGAACTTCACAGATGATGGTGAATATACATATGTATTGTCTGTGTGGCCTATTATGAGCTCCCTGTGACTTTGGCATGGATACAGGACTCAAAGGTACCATGAGGAGCTGAGAAACTGTGGTACCATCACCCAGGGCAGAAGCTCTTGGTGGCTGCATTATAATCTAGAGATGAAATGTTGGGTTGTATCTTGCCTGAGGGGCATGATTTACCCTTGTTTGTACCTATGCCTGTTTTGTCATTTTGACCATAGGTTGATAAGCTGCAACAGAATTGTGGAATGGGCCTACACCTATGCTGAGGTGACCAATGTTTTCAACTGTTGGATCTGTACCGCCCTTCCAGCAGCTGCTGCAGATGCCTTACCCTGGCACATACACCCAGCTTCTGTGGAATACTGGATGTGCTTAAAGACTTGGGATCCCATGGTTGACATTTGGAATGTGATATGGCAGGCTTTGAATACAGGGTGCCACAAAACCCATGGCATGCCTGCCCCCATAGCATCTATGATGGATGGGGCTGATTAGTGGGAGTACACATGGTTCCCCTATCATAGGTAACACGATGTATAGAGCAGCATTTGGGTAATGTCACTGTAGGGTGGTTGCCTGCCATAGCTTGCACAAATATAACATATGGCACCATACCAAAGTTGTGGTGGAATAGCTCTTATCAAGGCTGGGCCCCAATGGACTTTGTGCACCCTGGAGTTTATGGGTCTGTGGCGACATAGGATGGTCATTTTTGCCAGCAAACTGGACTGGCCACTGTACCTGGGGATGGCCTTATGTGCCTTCCATTGATATTCCCACATTGCCTAGATGCCCACATAACTGGGAGGCACTACGTTTCCCTTTTTTGAAAGTGTGATGAGCCCCCTGGTGGCTCTACTCTTTAGCATTAACCATCCCTTGTGCAAGTGTCATAACTAGAAATTCAAGTTACGGCCCTTGTGGAGCACACCACTTAAGCCTTGAATTATACACTATTTGACCTCCTTCTGTTGGTTTGATGAGGTTGATCAAACCAGGAAAGTGGTACTGCAGAGCCAGATGGCTCTAGGCATATTAACTGCTCCCAAAGGTGGCACTTGTGACCTTTTGGGAACAAATGTTGTATTTTCATCCCTGACAATCAACAAAACATAACAGTAGCTTTGCAAGAGGGTCCTCAGGAAATCAAAGAAGTTGAGAGCCTTACTGATGACCTCCTACACACATGGTGGGTGTCTCTGTGCTCTGGCCTATGCTGGACCCTAATAATTATGGACAACATAGTAGGAATATTAGTAATGACTTGTTGCTCTCTGTATTGCTACTCTGGCCTCTAGGTCCAGGGTTCCACTCTGTGGGCACGTTTCCCCACTATGAGAACTCCCTCAGCCTAGGGGATAAAGTGTATGGAAAATGGCTATGCTTCAGTCAAGAGTAGGCCAAGGCAAACAGTGGGTTTGGAGTGCAGGTGCACAATCCAGTGCACTGTGTAATTAGTTATGCAGCCGTTTGATGTAACCTGTTTGTGTGAACTTGATTTGAGCCACTGTTGTCTGTGAGAAATATAACTGCACTGCTGACTCTGTAGGAGAGAGAGAGAAGAATAAAGCCATGTCTTACCTGCCTACACTGCCCTCGAGTGTTCTTTCAGCTATACATCACCCATCCACCAACCTTCCTTGAACCCTGGCTTGGGTTGGAACCTGACAATAACTGATGCTGGCGAAGTTGTTGGAAAAATGGAATGCTTATGCACTGTTGGTGGGAGCATAAATAGTTCAAGAATTGTGGAAGACAGTTTGGTGAATTTTTTAAAGACCTGGAGGCAGAAATACCATTCAATCCAGTAATCTCATTACTGGGTATATACTCAAAGAAATATAAATCATTCTAATATAAAGACTGATGCAGCTGACTGTTGCACAATGGCTAAGACATGGAATCAACCTAAATGCTTATCAATGATAGTCTGTATAAAGAAAGCATGGGACATATATACCATGAAATGCTTTGCAGCTATAAATAAGAATAAGACTGTCTGGGCATGGTGGCTGATGCCTGTAATCCCAGCACTTTGTGAGGCTGAGGCTGGCAGACCATCTGAGGTCAGCAGTTCAAGACCAGCCTTGCCAACATGGTGAAACCCCGTCTCTACAAAAATACAAAAATTAGCGGGGCATGATGGTGGGTGCCTGTAATCCCAGCTACTTGGGAGGCTGAGGCAGGAGAATCACTTGAACCAGGGAGGTGGAGGTTGTAGTGAGCCGAGATTGTGCCACTACACTTCAGCCTGGGTGATAGAGCAAGACACCATCAAAAAGAAAAAAAAAAAAAGGAATAAAATCATGTCCTTTGCAGAAATATGGATAGAACTGGAGGTCATTATCCTTAGCAAACTAATGCAGAAACACAAAACCAAATATTATATGTCCTCACTTATAGATGGTAGCTAAATGATGAGAACTCACGGACACATAGAGGGGAAAAACACACACTGGGGCCTATCACAGGGAGAAGAGTGGGAGGAAGGAGAAAATCAGATAAAAACAACTAATGGGTACTAGGCTTAATACCTAGATGATGAAATAATCTGTACAATAAACCCTCATGACACAAGTTTACCCATATAACAAACCTGTACATATACCCATGAACTTAAAA
Organism: Cheracebus regulus; assembly: GCA_963574635.1. NCBI lineage: Eukaryota > Metazoa > Chordata > Mammalia > Primates > Pitheciidae > Cheracebus > Cheracebus regulus. The sequence goes on along the minus strand of CAUYQU010009501.1, from coordinate 42,795 downwards.
TAAAAGTTAAATAAAAAGAAATACTCATGGATAAAGTTAACAAAATATGTATAAGACATTTACAGTGAAATCTATAAAATATTGCTGAAAGAAACTAAGACAGCCAAATAATTGAGGGTTTATGTGTGCATGTGAATATGTATATATCATATTCATAATTGGAAACCCCAGTTTGAAAAAAATGTCAGCTCTTCCCAAATTGGTCTATAGATACAATGGAATCCTAATAAAAATCTAAGTAGATCTATTTTTCTGTAGTCTGCTTATAACATTTACATGGATATGCTAACAATCTGAAATATCAAAAAACAGTCTATTTTTTGGGGGGTGGGGAGACAGAGTCTCGCTCTGTTGCCAGGCTGGAGTGCAGTGGCACGATCTCGGCTCAGTGCAACGTCTGCCTCCCGGGTTCAAGCAATTCTCCTGCCTCAGCCTCCCAAGTAGCTGGGACTACACGTGTGTGCCACCGTGCCCAGCTAATTTTTGTATTTTTTTTTAGTAGAGATGGGGTTTCACCATGTTGGTCAGGATGGTCTCGATCTCTTGACCTTGTGATCCGCCTGCCTTGGCCTCCCAAAGTGCTGAGATTACAGGCATGAGCCACCATGCCTGGCCACAAAAAACAGTTTTTAATAGAAGAAACAAAATGACTGAGCTTTCACTTTTTTCACCTTTTGATTTTAATTAAGAAATCTTACCATGAAGCAAAAAAATCCAATTAGAAAGTGAACAGAAGACACGAATAAATTTTTCACCAAAATGAGTATATCGATGTCATATATGCTTATGAAACTCTATTAGCCACTAGGGAAATGCAGATTTAAACTATGATGAGCTATCACTCCACACCTATCAGAATGGCTAAAATAAAAAAATATATATAGTGACAGTAAGAAATGCTGCTGAGCATGCAGAGAAACTGGATGACATATATTGCTGGTGGCATAAAATGGCATAGCCACTTTAAAAGACCTTTTCGAAGCTTCAAAACAAACAAAGTCAAAAAAACCTAAAAATGCAGCTACCATATGACCAAGCAATTGTACTCTTATTTATCTTAAAGAAATTAATATCTATATCCAAAGGATTATAAATCGTTCTACTACAAGGACACATGCACACGAATGTTCATTGCAGCACAGTTTACAATAGCAAAGACCTGGAACCAACCCAAATGCCCATCAATGATAGACTGGACAGGGAAAATGTGCCACATATACACCATGGAATATTATGCAGCCATCAAAAACGATGAGTTTGCGTCCTTTGTAGGGACATGGATGAACCTGGAAACCATCATTCTCAGCAAACTGACACAAGAACACAAAATCAAACACCACATGTTCTCACTCACATGGGTGTTGAACAATGAGAGCACATGGACACAGGGAGGGGAGCATCACACACTGGGGTCTGTGGAGGGGAACTAGGGGAGAGACAGCATGGGGTGGGGAATTAGGGAGGGATAACATGGGGAGAAATGTCAGATATAGGTGATGGCGAGGAAGGCAGCAAACCACTTGCCATGTGTGTACCTATGCAACAATCTTGCATGTTCTTCACATGTACCCCAAAACCTAAGAAGCAATAAAATATATATTTAAAAAATTTAAGCCTTTAAGAACATTATTCTGAAATAACTCTTTACTACCCATGCATTAAAACATCATCTTTTATTTGTTAGAGGAAAACCTACGTCCTTGTCTTAAGCAAAAGCCTTTGCTTACTTTGAGAATCTGAATAGCTATTTATCAGAATAAATGAATACAATTTATTTCACATAAGTAGAGGCTGTAGTTGTATGCATCAACCAAGGGTCCTACACAGTTTTTGAGAGGTTGATTTATAACAAACATACATGAAAAACAATCATTAAAAAATACATTCTCTTCAGGATTATAATTTATCTCATGGAAATGCATCATAAAGAAGTAATTCAAGGAAAGGAGAAACTATATGTACAAAACTGTTCATAGCATTGTTATTTATGAGAGTCAAAATAAAATTAGTTTACAATCCAATGTCCTACAATAAAGGAAAGGCTGAATAAATTGTGGTATGACCATTACATAGCCCTAAAGACCATGTAGCAACATGGCAGAGTGATTGCAAAAATATTGGGAGTGGGGATGAGAGTCAAAACATGTGTATATAGATAAGAGCATTCAGAGAACTATAATGGTTTTGTCAGGATGTTAGAATTACAAATATACTTGGTTTCTGTTTAATTTCCTTTATTGTTCTATTGGAAGCAACAAAGAACAAAACAAGAAACTACAAGAACAAAAAAATAAATTTACCCAGGTTACTGGCCATGATTTTCCCTCAGATTCTTTTCTGCCTGTTTGTCTTACACATGATTCGACTGAGGGTGCTCCGGGAGGATGTGCTTTGCTGCTTTGTGGGAAGACTGGATGTAAGACCCAGTGACGTCTTCCTGTGGCTTTTGTGTGCCCACGTGGGTTGACACCCTGATCGTCTGTCTCTGAGGCCATTTGTTTTGCATCATCATAGGAATATTTTTTTTCCAGTACTGAGAACAAATTTACAATCATCCATTTATTCTCTCTTGCCAGTTTCCTCATAATCAGTTTCGTGAAACTAGAAGCCAGTTGTCCCAATTTAGACGTAGATTTGTAGATGCCAAAGGGAACAAAACATATGGAAGTTATGTAGGAATCAAATCTATCAGTCTTTAATACGATGCTGTGTATAGACCTGCCTTACTACCACTGGCACCAAAATATAGTCCCCCATTCCTGAAATTACTGTGGATTCACGTGGTTGTCCAGCTTGGTAAGAGCCAGAATTAACCTTAGGTTGAGTACAGTGTTAATTTTTTTAGGTTGAAGATTCTCCAAATGCCTTTATTCCTTGAGATGGATGGAGATTTATGAGTGAAATATGCAAACCCCTGGCTTATCTCCATACTAGGTAGGTTGCTGACTGTTACAGATTTAGAAAGGGTGAAAGAAAAATGGCCAGGGAGCTTCTTGGAGGGTGTTGGTGATAACAAATACTCAGCTCAGTAGAGCTGGGAGAACAGAGCAGAAGCTTATCAGGAATCCTCTACTAGCAAGGCCTGAGAACACTGGGGGAGCCAGGCCCCACGTGTCTGTACACTTACAACCAAGGCAGGAGTCCTTCAAAGAAAGGGAAGAATCTTGGTTGGGCTTGGGGGCTCACACCTATAATCTCAGCTACTTGGGAGGCTGAGGCAGGAGAATTGCTTGAACCCGGGAGGCAGAGGTTGCAGTGAGCCAATATTCTCCCATTGCACTCCAGCCTGGGCGACAGTGCCAGATTCTATCTCAAAAAGGAAAAAAAAAAAAGGAAGAATCTTGATTTTCCAGGAAGTAAGAGACCTGAGATAAAGAAAACTACTTCCATAAAGTAATCAAGCAAACAAGAGTATCTATATAATTAATCTTAGAGGAGAAACAAACTTGGAGGATGAAAACAGGGAAATCCTGGAAGACTCTGAAATTTTACCAAATTAAATGGCTTAAGTTCATGTGCTTCTATTGTGTATAATACACATGCTGAATTTCTTTTACACTGAAGTGAAATCAACTCTGCTCTTTAAATACTGGGCAAGTGTCATAAACAGAAAGAATCTTTGTAGGGAACCAGCAAAACCAAAGAAAGGAAAGCTCATAAAGGCCAAGGGTTCGGGGTTTTGGAGCACATTTTATTTTACAATACCAGAGAGTTAACATCTAGTAGCAGCATAATACAAAATGAAACATCAATCTATTTAAAACTAATGTTACAGGAACTGTATTTTGAAAATGGTAAGGAAACAAAGTAGGAGATTTAGAGACCAGTCAATATAAATGCATAAAAAACCCCCAAAGCTCTCATTTCATCATCAATGCAAACAAAAATCATTTGTAATAACATATATAAGAATACATTCACTTACATTCACAAAGTAGATTATCATTTTTATTTTCCACGAAATATGTCAAAATATATGTAGGTGTATCTTCACATTTGGAAAGGCAAGATAAATCTTCAAATTTAAATACATACATTTCACTTAAAATAACCAAAATATTAAAAATAGCAGCAACACTGGTCTTTAAATACATCTAATATTATAAGAGATTGTTCACATAATATAGACTATTTGGGTAGCTCTTTCATTATTAATATTGTTTAATATCCACATACAATTTAGAAACTCTAAGGTTCTGGTATGATCTCTGAATAACTTGGATTCAATAAATACTATACAAAGAATAATTATAAAACACAGACTGCAAGACATTCTCAAGACCAAGGAGGAAATCATACCCAAAGGTTTTAGGGAAGAATCAGATATGAAGGCATACAGGAAATCTGCAGGATTTCCAAGGCAAAAAGGTGTGATCTGACAAGCTCCCTGAAATGTTAACAAACTGAATCCAGAGAAATGTGTGAATGTCTCGAAGGCACTTTCTCCTCTTCATCCTTCCATGTTCCCTTTGAATATGGCATTTAAGTGATGAACAACTTGGGAAGATTCCCAGTAAACAGGGAATAGAATCATTTCTCATCAGGAGGCAAGACACTGGATCAGGAGGTTGTTTCTCAGCATTTACGTTTATTCTCATGACCAAAGGTATAAAAACCAAGATTTCAACAGAACCTTGTGTATTTCATCCTAGACAGTGGGAAAGTATTTCTAGCCCCATTCTCAATGTAAGCCACTGCACCAACCTGCTAATCTTATTGGCTTAGAAAGAACCCCAAATGGGGTTCCAGGGGTTTCCTCAGATCTGGATTTGGTTATAGAAGTTGCCCTGTGACTGGGGCCTCTTTTTATATTTCAGTGGTTTTTCAGAAAAGGTAATTGTTTAAGTTTTTATATGAAGTTGGACCTTGGTTTGCCTTGTATTACTACAAGTATCACTCTCTGATATTTCAATAGTTTGTACCTATTTTCAAACCACTTCATATACTATTTCAGTCAATTCTCACAAAAAAACCTTGTGAGGAAGTCAGGATAGTCATCCAAGTGCTTATTTCGAAGACCTGGAAAACTGAGGTTCATAGAGACCAAAGTGACCTACCTGTCCACGGCCATATATGAATGAACCAGTATGGATCTTTGGCAGAACTTAGCTCTATACAATATTTACTCATTTTGAAGAATGGGGCTTGGTAATAGTTGTTTCTGAAGAATGACGTAATTTGAAGGGGGTAAATAAAAACGAGTTCGAGAGAAGAAAGGCAGCGAGAAGTGGTGTCAGCTGGCAGTTAGTACCATGAACTTTAAACGAGCAAAGTGCATTTCATGTTTAGAACACAGACATCTAAAAATATGTAATACTTAAATCTTCCAAATTGTCCTCTGTTGGCCTTGATTTACTACATCTTTAAGTATAACATCTGAGGCTACATCACTATTTACTGAGGCTGCCATTGAGACATACGGTGACCAAGAAATTTTTACATGAGTTCTACAATTTCCCAAGAGACTGGTGAAAATGTTATTGCCTATTCTCAGAACCCCATTCCTACCCCATTTCACTTCTAGAACAATTCCATTACAGATATGTGTGCGCGCACACACACACACACACACACACACACACACACACACACTGTTCAGGAAAGATATCCTAACAGTGGTTCTGTTTTATATATATATGACTCATTTGGTGGCTTTCTCAAGTGTGGGTTTTAGAAAATATCTTTAATGAATATTCTTGCTGTATCCTTAGGAAAATTAGCTTTTTTTCCTCTATGGAACTAAGCTGAGAAAAAGACATACAGCTTTTATCACTTTATATCTGGATTTCAGTTGGACAGTTGCTGGAGATGAAAAAATTTTAAATGACTATAAGAATTAATTTAGAAAGCTGTCATATTTCACACAACCTTTTCAAGAAAGTTTAGTGACTCTTAGCTTGATAGTTCCATAAAACAAAATTATAGTAGTTCCATAGGGAGTATTCCATTGTAAAGAAACTTACCTAGAATGGTGACTTATGAATTGAAAACTTAGGCTTAATGTTCTGGTGTGTGACACTTGGACTGTTTGTCAGTTATTTTTATTCAGTAAATGCATTTTAAAGAAACAGTTGAATTAAAAAGGAGGCCATTCATGATACTGTTTTGTAACATGATAAAAAATGTTGTATAAATCTCTTCACTCCTCTTTAGGCACTACCTGTCCCAACCCACATCTTCACCCCCTTCCTTAACTTTCATACACCTATAAATGCACCCCCGACAGTCTCCTCAACCCTAAATTGACCAAGTAATGCACCAAAAGGCAGATTATGCTTTGGCAAGCAGGAAATTGGACTATTCTTTGAGATTTTTCTGAGGTAGTGAGTCTTTCCTCCTCTGCTCTAATGGTTAAGAAATGTCTTGGAAGCTGAGTTAAGAGACAAGTGGAGTGTTGGTCACAGTCCTTACACTACTCTGAAATGGGTGGTTTACATGATCAGATGATTACTGCATACTTCAAAAGCTTCTTCAGTATAATCCTGTTATGTGGAGAACTTAAAGATATCAAGGTTGCTATGATGAGGATAAGCCACAGTCTCTAAAAAAGTGCCTAGGTGCTCAATAATGTTTGATGACTGACTGAATGTTTAAGATCTCTGACTTAGCTCAGTGAGATTATAAGTAAAAACAAACATTAAAGAAACCTAACCAACTGCGGATAATATCATCAAAGGCTAGATCACTTTCCCTTGTGCAAGGAATTCTGGACACCTTTTAAAGTCTGAGAGGACTGAGTTTAAACAGTATTGGGCATAGTATAGTATTCAATTCCATACTGACTCCATTTATCAGGTACCGTCTTATTTCCAGCCTGATTTTACTATCATGATGTGATTGTGAGATTTCTATCCATAAATAACTTTTCTGAGGACAAGGTGATCCAGTCTCTCTGTTGTTCCTCTAGCTTTTCTGCCAAGCATTGAATCAAGATAGGGTCCACCTTAGAATCAAATTTATTAGCAAACCAATGTCCATCTTTGATAAGCCACCTTAATTCTGCAGCTCCATAAATGCACACGCTTCGAAGGTGAGATCCAGTACAACTGGGATACAAAAAGCCTTCATAGTAATTCCACTTGACAAGGCGGGTCTTACTCTGCAGATCAGACACATCCTGGGCTGATCTGGAAATCTCCCCAGGTATTCCTGGAACCCGAATCAAAGTAGCCCAAAAGTGCTCATCAGGAGAGTATGTGTCTTTAGACCAGGCAAAAAAGTCTTGAACGATGGAGTTGTTGAAGATATATTTGACAAATGCTTGACTTAAAACAAAATAAGCACTGCCAACGAATATCTGAATGTTATGGGGGGGTGGTTCCTTGGAGACGTTTGTCCTTATTGGTAGCTTCACATATTCATAAGGCACCCGTCTGAGCTCATGATGGTAAGTGAATCTTTCCAATTTACTGTTAGGGGGTTTCACTGTCTCCAACATATTTTTTCCATTGAGTTTTTTCAACTCTGACACTAATTCAAAATTTGACTTCAGGGGAAAATCTTGCCCACACAGGTTGATAACGTATTTCCATTGGACTGAAGACTGCAGAAGGTCTGACAAGCAATTTAAATCAGCTTGGAGTCTGGAAATGTGGGCATATTCCACAGCCTCTATTTTGGAAGCAATGAAAATATTGGAGAAGCACTTAGCTAAATTGTTCATAGCAACTTTGAAGGTATCAGGGGCCTTACGATCATAATGGATGCAGTAAATATTGTGCTGGTTGTATATAGCGTGAATAAGCCTTTCAACCATAATTGCATCTTTGTGGACAACCAGAGAATAGGCTATTGGGAAGCTTTTCTCCTCCTTTGAAACAAGCTTTTGAGTGTAACCTCTTAGGGTCTGATAAATGTCACAATCACTGGTCATTGTCACAACATCATCATCCTCCAAGTCAATGATGTCCCTTCTTCTTATTTCCAGACTCTTGCCAATTTCCAAAGGCTCCTGTTCATAGATACCCGAACAGTTAACTTCATACCTGACTTCATCCTTAACATGAGTGTATCTGTTTCTTACAAAAGGTGACGTACTTAGCGAGTACTCAACCAAGTAAATATCTCTTTGCGGAAAGAGTCGTCTCACATTTAGAAGCTTTAACAAGGAGAACAGCCATAGGGTTAAAAACAGGATGAAAACTTTCTGCTGTAGGGTATGTTTAAAACAACATTTGAATATCTTCATTCTGTAAGAAGAGAAAGAAATAAACCAGTTGGAATATTAAGAGAGAATCAGGTCAGTTTATCCAAAATCTATTGAGTGCCTACCACATACTATGCAGAATGCTGGCCCCAAAGACAAATGAAACAAGGTTTCTATCCTTGAAAGACTCCCGAAATAAGGAAATGGAATTATGAAGAATGGTGGTATTTGGGGGTATTCTGTGTTAACTATACCTAATTTTGAGATATGTTGGTTTCCAAATAGAATGGAAGGTAATGTAAACTCCTAAAATATAAATGTAGCATGTCTTAAATTGTCTGCATTTCTGCTTAGCATATTTGAGGAGGGATTGCTTTGGTTTGGGCAGAGGTCTAGAGAACTGGATGTCATCAAGAGAGCCTCAAAGATGCAAAGGACTCACCTGAGGCCAAAGGGAACATCTGTCTTAATTCTACTTCCAGATCCTGATTAAATCCATGTCTGAAGTCAAACAAGGAAATCCCAGTGAACCTCACCTTTAGAAAGAAGAGTGGTGGGCAGATACCCAAAGGAGCTATAGTAAGTACTAGAGATTAAAAAACGTATAGATAACAAAATTGGGTAAACCTGCATATTTTCCTTATTTTTTATTTTGTTAATGCTCATTTTCACACAGGGATTAGCAATTTAGCCCTTAAAATAAAAAGGGCCTGATTCTCACTGAGAGTAGCAGGTGGGGGTTTAATAACTACCTTGGGGGGCAATTTGGAAATACCTGTCATTTTTAAATGTGCCCACCCTGAAGATGCCCTGTGTGGTTCCCTACAGTGTTTTGTATTCAGCAAGGAGGTTCCCTACAGTGCTTTGTATTCAGGCAAGACAGGAAGTATCTCAAACATCCTTGAACAGTGCATTGATTAAATTACATCCATGCTGTAAGATGAGAAAAGGCCTGAGACCAATCTGCATGTACATGCCAATGAGGAATAATCTCTAAGATATACCATGAAATAAAAATAAGCAAAACATAGAAGCATGTATACTATGCTTATGTATCTATCCATGCAAAGAGCATACGCTAGCAAACTTTTTCTTTTTTCTTTTTCTGAGATAAGGTCTTGCTCTGTCACCCAGGCCGGAATGCAATGGTGCAATCATGGCTCAATGCAGCCTTGAACTCCTGGGCTCAAGTGATCCTCCCAACTCAGCCTCCCGAGGAGCTGGAACCACGGGTGTGTGCCAACATGCCCAGCTAATTTTTTCTTTAGTAGGGACGGAGTCTCACTATGCTGCCCAGACTGGTCTTGAACTCCTGGCCTCAAGTGATTCTCCCACTTCAGCCTCCCAAAGTGCAGGATTACAGGCATGAGCCACCACCCTCACCCTAAACTTTTTCTTAAAGGACCAGATAGTAAATATTTTTGCCTCTGTGGGCCATACTGTCTCAGTTACAACTACTCAACTCTGCCTGTTTTGGTAGGAAAGCAGCCACAGATTATATTTCAATGAGTGGGTGTGTCTGAGTTCCAATAAAACTTTATTTACAAACACAGGCAGCTGGCTGGATTCAGCCCACAGCTGTAGCATTTCCAAAAGGATATTGTATACACACAACACTGGTAACAGGAGTTGCTCTGCAGGGTAGAGTGGGAAAGGACTGAGGATTGGGGCCTGGGTAGGAGGAGGATTTACTTATCACTGAATATCTTTTAGTATCATTTGCATTTAGAAATGATTACATTACTTTTTCAGATGAAAACAGACTGACTAGGAGGAGGGTATGGAGGTACTTATAGAGAGCAGCAAGAAGGTGGCCCAGGAAGTACTAGCCCAAGGCTCCAGGACAGGAAGGCTGGCAGAGCCCCTATGGCTGAGGCTCGATACTGAGAACTAGTGGGGTCCGAGAGCCCACGTGCAATTTCCTAATACATCTTAATAAACCTTAAATGGAAGACATAATCATTGTATCCAATTTCATTCAAGAGAATTACCAAGAAGTTGAAACCCAATTTAATTTTGTAAATTTCATCTATATAGACCAACTGACAAAACTCTCCCCCTGGAATGACATCCCACCTTCCTCATTCACCTCCACCTAAATCCCTCTGTTTAAAGAACCACACCGTCACCACCACGAACTGCACTGCAGAGTCCCACCCTCTGGCCACACCTCGTCTCTCCTCTGTGGGCTGTCCCAGGCTCCTATCTTCAGCTCACTTCTCTTCTTGTGCATACTTGCCCCCATCTCTGGATTCCACCTTCCACACTAATGCCTTTGCACATTCCAACACCTTTCCCTCCAGCCCTCACCTCTTGCCCAAGCCTCAGAGGTGAACCTGCAGTTGCTGGATGGACATTGCCACCTGATATCCCGCAGGCACTCAGCCTCCATGAGTCCAAAACTAAACTAAAAACTGAACTCGACATCCTCACCTCACCTGCATTTTCTGTCTCAATGGCAAGACCATCCCTCCACTGATGCATGGCCCATGTTTGAAACCAGAGTTACCCAACTCAACCATTTCCCTCACACTCGTGTTAATACAACACTGCATAAATGTGCCTCAAATCCATCTCTTCTTCTCCATCCCCACTGCCAAGTCCAGAGAGCATCTTTGCTGCATCAGAACCCAGGTCAAGAGACTCCTAGTCAGGCTCATGGCCCTGGGTCCCTTGTCAGGTCTCAGCTTTCTGCTCCTCCAACGCACACTGAACAGGGTTCCATCACTCAGGCTCAAGGCCATGAGTCAGAGTTCTTGCCAGTTGTTCTAAAACCATGGAAAACTATTCCCCCCACCCCATCCCCGCCCAATGCACAGGGCAACTCACTGCAACTCCAGAAGCCTGGGCATGTGTGTGGAATTGAGTGCTGTGGTACAATAGAAGACTAATAAATCCCAAACAGGTGTGTGTGTGTGTGTGTGTGTGTGTGTGTGTTCATTGTCTTAATTCATGGTCACTAGGCATAAATAGTATGTAGCTTACAGAAATGGCTAGAATTAGAACGGGTCTAACCCAAAGTAAATTTTAGCTATTTCATTTCTCACTTTATTGGTCCATGGAATCTCTAATTAATTAGCACTTCCCCCTGACACCACAGTGGTAAAAAGACCTCACATTTTAAAGAGATTTACCAAGTCTCCCAGAGTTGTCATATCATTTAACTATCATCTTCACACTTATATAAAAAGCCAAAGGCCAGCTCCCTGCCTTCTTACGCATTTCTAGGGCCTCTTCTGCACCCAGACATCCCTGCCCTTCCTTAGAAGGCCTAGGGCACACATGTCCTCATTCCAGCCTGGGTAGGGAGAGTCTGAGCTGGGCAGGAGGCCATGGTTGCCTGCCCACAGACAGACAGTCACAGGACATCCAGGGAAGGAAGAGGTTGGAGGCACCCAGTAAGACGTCCTTTGGTACCTGGCTCTGGGGCTCACATCTGAGAGTCAGGAACAAGAGTGAATTTCAAAGGAAGAAGGGTAGGAAAATGGACAGCCCAAGCAACTCGCTTTCTCATGCACCTTCTTCTGCCCAAGGCATCTTTAAGGGGGAGAGCTTGTCTGTCTTGGGGTCAGCCTTTGATATCCTTTGAAAGGAGCAGCCTTCTCCAATGGCCAGAAATCACCTCCCCCCTCTTTTTTTTAAGTTCTGGGATACATGTGGAAAATATTTTTCAGGATATTATTCAGGAAAACTTTCCTAACCTAGTTTTGCAGGTTTGTTACACAGGTGTATATGTGCCATGGTGGTTTGCTGCACCCATCAACCCGCCATCTAGGTTTTAAGCCCCATATACATTAGGTATTTGTCCTAATGCTCTCCCTCCCCTTGCCCCATCCCCCAACAGGCCCCAGTGTGTGATGTTCCCTTCCCTGTGTCCATGTGTTCTCATTGTTCAACTCCCACTTATGAGAACATGCGGTGTTTGGTTTTCTGTTCCTGTGTTAGTTTGCTGAGAATGATGGCTTCTAGCTTCATCCATGTCCCTGCAAAGGACATGAACTCATTCTTTTTTATGGCTGCATAGAAATCCTTTCAACTGAAAAGCATTCCTTTCCCCAAAGAGGTTCGTAGGTGCAAAGCCACTTGGTATGGTTTCTGTCAACTCCTAAAGGGGGGTGTTGGCCTCCTCCCAGCTGCGATGGGCACTAATAATAGTGAGGGGAACGGTGGCTGGAGGTTAGAGAGGCCCACGGGTCCCCAACCTTGGCTCTGCTGGCTTTGGCTTCCTCTGAAAAGAACATCTGTGTGACACCCTTGGGCCCCTCCCATAGGGCTCTGCAGGGGGTACACCCCCAGAGCAGCACAGCCCCGGGGGACACATGTTACAGGGGGTGGGGATAGGCTGGCAGAGGCCCCGGGCTTGGAGGAATGAGAATCAGCTCCTGAGTTCTGACCAGGTCTGACCAGAGTCAGCTGGGCTGAGGCTGGCCGTCATGTTGGTTTCTAGGAAACCAGACTAGCAATGTCACCTTCTGCAAACACCGCACCCAGCACTTTCCCTCTTCAAGGCTTATGGGCAGGAAGCAGGCAGGTGTTTTGCTGCCAGGAAGTTAGTCTTACAATGACATGACAAATAATGCCCCACCCATGGGAGAAGCAGTATTTCCCCTTCTACCTGCCCAGGTAGACAGGGAGGTCCGACATGCTGTGGAGTTTATTGTCACATAGGCACAGGTTCCTAGTGATGACAGAACTGAAAAAGCTGTAGCAAGGTTTGGTGGTCATAACTCAGTGAAGTATGGTCTACAATAATTCAGTAAAAACCTACTCCTCACTAAAGTCCCAATAGGGATGTGGAACGAAGCGTTTCCCTCAAACCATGTTCTTCTCCGAGCTCTCCCAGGCATTGTTGGAGCCTTCAAGACAGCAGCAGGGGCAAAGAGGTGGATCCCAGCGAATTGGATGCGACCACATTCAGGGACACCACAGCTAAGTGGACATGCCACATTCAGGGACATTCCAGCTAGGTGGGCACAACCGCATTCAGAGCTAAATGGCTACAACCGTTAGCGGCTCTTCAACTAACTCTTATTACCTTGGCAATTTAAAAACCAGGGCTGTCAAAGAAGTAGAGATGCTTCCCCTCGCAGGGTAGAAAGGGGAATGGTGAGTCAAGAATGGGAGGAAGGAGGCTGAGGAGAAAAGGACTGAATACGGTTGAGTTTAGGGACCAAGAATGCCTGCGCTTTTTTCAGTACCAGGATGTGGGGCACTATGGAGAGAGGAAAGAAAAAGCTGGGCTTCCAGATGCCACCAACCCTGGCTTGAGTCCCTGGATGAACATTTAGTAGCTGTAAGACTTTGATCCAACTACTTAAGCTCTCTGAAGGCCAGTTTTCTTGTTAAGAAGAGGGCTGGACTAGGACACGTAGCCAGACTGCTTCTTAAAGCGGCTCCATGATCCTGTTCCTCTCACTGGTCGTGACCTCCCAACCAGCATCTCCAGCTATTCTTGCGCTGATGCTTTCTGGCTGACAGAGAAAGCAGCCAGAACGTACCTGGAGGAAGCTCCCAGAGGGATAGGCAGGCCACCAACTTTGCTGTTTCGCAGCTTCACTGTGGATACCTCCAGATACTGCAAAATCTGAGGTGATTAGGGACTCCATGCCTTTTTTAAAGACCCTGCCCAGACCTGTGGCTTACTTCTTGTTTTTCAGTCTACCTCCTATTTCCCCACAAAGTCTCAACAAACTCAGTATTTTAGAATTAGTGCCTGAAGGCCTCCATGTAATACTCTTTATTAATTTTATGTATATTCATCCCTCAGTATATGCAGAGGATTCATTTCAAAATCCATGCACACTGAAGTCCCACAGTCAGCCCTGAGGAACCAGGTATGGGAAAAGTTGGCCCTACATACACATGGGATTTGCATCCTGCAAATACATTTTCAATCTGTATTTACTTGAAAAAAAAAAAAAAAAACTGTGTATAAGTGGACCCCCTGAAGTTCAAACCTGTGTTGTTCAAGGGCCATACTGTAGTTATGATTAATGTAGAATCACTCAATCAAGAGTTATCACTAGGGGCACTGTTTTAAGTACTCCAGGTTTTGGGTGTAATGATTCAATCCCCTCAAGAGATCGATGAGGTAGGTACTACTGTTATCCCTCTTTTATAAGAAAGGAAACTGAGGCAATAAAAAACTGCCCACGGTTACAGATCTAGAAAGTGCTTTAAATGGAACCTGAACCCAGAGAGTGTTGCTGCAGACTTGCACTATTAACCCTTTATGCATACTGTCTCTTGGAATATAAAGAAAAAAATTCTCCGTATTTCCCGCAAGAGTTTTAGCCCCTGAGTAAATTTTCTCATTACTGTCTTCTCCAAATGTCCTAGAATGGGAACAGAAGTCAACTTAAATTTGGTTTAACCCTGTTTAAGGGATGATTTCCATGGAGAATGAGCCTGGAGGAAGGTTGGGTGAGGAATTCCGTTTCTGTAGTCACAGGCTGAGACCGATCAATGAACTAATGAAGAGGTCAGTCTTCCAGCCCAGAGAATCAATTCAAGGAAGAGAAGCAAGCTCATCCTGAGGGATTCTGCCCTCAGTTACTCCTGTCCCATATCCTGTCACTGAAGACTTAATCAATTCATTTGTTCTTGTAGTTATCTGTGACACACTTTAGGCACAGAGAATGACTAACTGTTTTAGAAAACTTTCTGGGTGAAATTTCTCTTCATATGAAGAATATTCCCGCTTCAGGTCCACCTTAAAACTTCTTAAACTTTGTATTATTACATATCAGTTTGAAAAATAGGATTTGAAGAGCTTATTGATTTAGAAATATCAGGATTTTGCTTCTGTCTAAAGTCTTACTAAGAAGAATCACCACCTAAGAAGATCAATATAAAGATGAACTCATTAAAAAGTATCCTGATCTAGCTGAATAAGCTAACATCCTGCTACTGCAGCTCCTTGATTTCAATGAAGTCACTGATTCTCCCTTGGTGACTCGCTCATTGCCAAGCCCAGAGGATGTTCTGGAGTGAGACTATTAGGTGGGAGGATGACTCAGCCAGATGCGGCTCCTCAACACTCCCATAGCACTCCAGGAGTCATGCAGAGGAGCAGAAAGACAAGTTTCTTGCCTAGATGACCTTAGGTTCTTATTGTGCTAGGGGAAGGCAAATAATGATCAGATTGTGAGCAGGTAAACACAGCAACTATGCAAAACACAGGGAGGGGCATGACTGGGTCAGAAATCCCATACAAACTGAGGACAAGCATTCCTCAAATAATAATAAGATATGGTCTCTAAAAAGAAAAGAAAAAGATTTTCCATTCTCTTTTTATAAAAGTAAACACTTTCAGGCTGGGCACAGTGGCTCACGTCTATAATCCCAGCACTTTGGGAGGCCTAGGCAGATCAGCCTGGGTGCAGCTCTAGACCAGCCTGGTCAACACGGTGAAAATCCGTCTCTACTAAAAATACAAAAATTAGCTGGGTGTGGTGCTGCATGCCTGTAATCCCAGCTACTCAGGAGGCCGAAGCAGGAGAATCGCTTGAACCTGGGAGATGGAGGTTGCAGTGAGCAGAGATCATGCCACTGCATTCCAGCCTGGGCAGAGTGAGACTCAGTCTCAAAAGACAAACAAACAAAAAACAGAGAAGTCCATAAATGAAGATAAGACTTACCAGTGACCCATCACCTGGCAAGAACATTTTGTAGTCAGTATGTCCTTCCAGAGTGGTTTTAAGAAACACATTTTTTTTGGCTTTGCTTTATAACAGTCTCACTATATAGGCAGTGTCTTACCTGTTGCTTTCATTTCACAATATACTATGAACAAGTCCTAACCTAAACTGGGTCTGTAAATTATTACAGAGTAAAATCCTAACAGAGGTAAACATACTTTTCAGGAAAAGAACCATTCAAATAATATAATTCATGTTTCTAGGTCTTCTCCACCAATGCTTAATTAATAAACTCACAGTTCCTGAAGAAGCCTAGAAGTGCAATCTCAAAACTGAAAATAATTTTAAAGGCAACTGAGCCCATATTTCTTCTCCTCTAAATGTGCCTAGCCATCATTTAACCCCATCTCATTCCTGGGGTACGAGAACACATTTCCCCCTTTACATTTGTGTCTTGGTTCATTTCTGCTACTGTAAAGAAATATCCTAGACTGAATCATTTAGAAACAATAGGCGTTTATTTCTTAGAGTTGTAGAAGCTGGGAAGTCCAAGATCAAGGAACAGATTTGGTGTCTGGTGAGGGCGGCCCTCTGCTTCCAAGACAGTGCCGTGTTCTCACATGGCAGAGGGCAGAAGGGCAAAAGGGTGGGAGGGGTGAATGAGCTCCCCCAAAACATCATTTATAAGGGCACTAGTCCCACGCATTAGGGCTCTACCCTCATGATTTAATCAATCACTGTCTAAAGGACCCACTTCTTAATACTATCACAATGGTGATTAAATTTCAACACATGAATTTTGGGGAACACATTCAGACCACAGCAATATGCGTCCATCCAACTGCTCCCCGTTGAGGGACTGGACAGAGGAGGGATGCCCAACTGCCCCTATTCAGGCCCCTCATGGTGGCATTTGGTCCAGCCTGGCTCCACTCCCCACTCACTCCATGGAGCCTGCTCTGGCTAAAGTCAACAAAACTTCATGTTGCCAGAGTCGGTGACACATACTTGTCCCTTCCTAATGATCTCTGCTGAGAGACAGCACTATTTGCATGATCTTATTCACTGTTCTTTTTTTTTAAGACAGGGTCTCAGTCTGTCACCCAGGCTGGAGTGCAATGGCGCAATCTTGGCTCACTGCAACCTCCACCTCCTCCTGGGTTCAAGTGATTCTCCTGCCTCAGATTCCCTAGTAGTTGGGATTACAGGCACCCACCACTACTCCCAGATTTTTTTGTATTTTCAGTAGATCAGTATTTCACCATGTTGGCCAGGCTGGTCTTGCACTCCTGACCTCAGGTGATCTGCCTGCCTCAGCATCCCAAAGTGCTGGGATTACAGGAGTAGGCCACCATGCCCGGCCTCTTATTTACTGTTCTTATACTCTGTTCAATTATCCTATACACCACTCAGGATAGGTACTATCTATGAGCTAGGTACTATTGTCATTATCCTCATCTTTCAGATTGAAAAAATCCAGTCAGAAGATAAATAACTTACCTTAGTTCATATAGCTAGCATATTGGAGGAGCAAGGATTTTCAACTATGGTCCAATTTCAGAGCCTAAATTACTAACCACAGTTCGAGACTGCCTTTCTGATCTCCTGGCAGTAGTAGGACCCTGTTGGTTCTATATCCAAAATGTATTTCAAGTCCATCCACCAATTTCCACTCCATGGGAACCACTGTCATCCACACTAGCATCAACTCTTGCCTAGATACAAAGTAACCTTACCTGGCTTCCCCTGCTTTCCTCTAATCCATTCTCTGTACTGTAGCCAAAATGATTTTTTAAACATATAAGTCAGATCACTGCCCCTCCTTAATCCCACTCCCTACATCTAGAACCCTTCACTGGGATTTCTAAAAGTTCCTACAGCATCCCAGTCTCTTCCTTGCCTCAGGACCTTTGAGCCTCCTGTTCCCATGGCTAGCCTACTTTTCCTGGATCCTGGCATGACCAGCTGCTCCAGGAAAAGAAATAGTTTTTCCTCAGGTCCTCTCTGATAACCCTTCTTAAATCTCTCTCCTATCACCCTCCTCATTTTCTTCTGAGCACTTGCCACAAGGAATAGTTACTTTACGTGTTTATTATCTGTCTTGAGACAGAAACATAAGGTCTTCGAAGGCCCTGCTTACTACTCTACCCCCAGTACTAAAGACATCTATACCTGGTACGGGGTAGTTGCTCAATGGGATAAAGTCAGAAGACCTAAGTTCTAGTCTGGGCTCTGCCACCAAATATTCTTTAAGTGACCCTAGCATGTCACTTAATCTTGAACAAGTCTTTCTTTCCCACGTGTTAAATGGGATAATGGTTTTTCTGTTCTTTTCTTTTTTTTTTTTAAGATGGAGTCTCACTCTGTCACCCAGGCTGGAGTGCAGTGGCACAATCTTGGTTCACTGCAACCTTTGCTGCCCAGGTTCAAGTGATTCTTCTGCCTCAGCTTCCTGAGTAGCTGGGATTATAGAAGGGCACCACCATGCCTGGCTAATTTTTATACTTTTTAGTAGAGACAGGATTTCACCATCTTGGCTAGGCTGGTCGTGAACTCCCGGCCTCGTGATCCACCCACCTCAGCCTCCCAAAGTGCTGGGATTACAGTTGTAAGCCACCGCACCTGGCCAGGAAAATGGTTTTTCTAGCCCACAGTGAAATGGTTTTTCTAGCAACTGTGAAAGTCTTATGATATAATGCATGTGACAGCCATGGGGAAAAAGACAACTCTGGTATAAAAATGTCAGGTACGAGGACCTCCACAAGAGGAATGATTTCTTGGGAAAACTGAGAAAGAGTCAATATGTTATAAGTTGGTTTTATTTTTGTAAAACAGTACATTTATTATTCCCTTCATTTGTACATTCTAATTATTATTGGTTTTTCACTACTTGACAGCATTCTTTTTTGTTAATATCTGGA
Source organism: Cheracebus regulus (assembly GCA_963574635.1). Lineage (NCBI taxonomy): Eukaryota > Metazoa > Chordata > Mammalia > Primates > Pitheciidae > Cheracebus > Cheracebus regulus. The sequence continues at coordinate 24,088 of CAUYQU010009501.1, read as the reverse complement.
GTATAAACTCTTCTGAAACTAAAGTTTCAGAATTATGTAGACATACACCTGTCTTGAATTTTGAGAGACAGGAAGAAATGAAATGTAGTTTATCTTTAGAATTGTTTTTTTTCCCCAGTATGCTCAGTATTTTGTAAAAGATTAATAACCAAAACATTTATTTAAAAGACAGCCAAGAGCACATGCAACCGGTTTCATGCAGAATTACGATCGGCGAAACACTATCTGTAAGTCTATGTGTTGCAAAAGCTATACACGTTTCCTATAAGTTCTTTATATTTTACGGGCAATTCTCCTCCAGGTATTGCAAAACTACAGTGACTTGTTCTTGCATTCCTGTTTGGCAACATCATCCCTAAGGACCATGTAACACATTAAGCAGTACTGAGGATTCTGCAGCAAAGTGAATACACAAACACACCCTTGCACTGGTCCTTTGCCAGTGTTCTGTCACTCAGATCATACATCAATGAGACTGCCTCAGCTCAGTGAATTGGGATGCCCTCCTCTAAAGGAGTTCTGTTTGAGGTCCCTATAGAACATATGACAACTGACAGCTTTCTCTCTAGGCCTGCAATTATGAACATCATCATCTTCCTTAAATAAAAGACTACTTAACCTGTAAGATTTGGAGAACAGAGACCTAAAGGAAAACACTGAGCATGAAAATAATTCTATCAACCACCTTTATAGATTTTAATTCTTCTAGCTAGAAACTTCACTGGAGCCTCTCACATTTGGGCAGAAATAAGGGACCTATAAGATTACATGGGAAATGAGCAACTCACATCAGGATGTATATATCCAGGCACCGACTTCTCAAAGTCATTGGAAATCTGGGCTGTGGCAATGTAACAACAACAACAACAAATAGGTGCACAATTCAGCCATGGTCACACCAAATGGGAAACAGTAGACTTGATCCTGGGTTTTATTTCATCTGGTTCACAGGGCAAGTATCAAAAGCTGATTGTGTGTGTATCTAGCTGGGCAAAGCTACATGGCTAAAAAGTCTTTAGCAGGAAGTGTAAAGGGACACACATGATGAAACTGAATGAAAAGTTTTTGTTTTGTAATAGATTTTGACCCTCACCAGGGAGTAAAACATTAACAGTTTTTCTCTAAAAAAAATTCTTAAAAATATCAGAAGAGGGTGAATTTCAAAAATACCTATGCCCTCAAATTTCAGTTTGATGAAAACAGCTCACATGAAAAGTTTGCTTCTTTTTAGATATAAAGGATTATGAAAAAGGGGTGAACGAATGCATTAGATTTTTGCCTCTCAAGCTTTATCAAACAAAGCGGTATCATTTCTTCTCGGGATCCCCGTCTTCTCTGCCCTTTTCACTTAGCTTGGCACAACATAAAGCCAAACTACATTTTATGTTTCATGTTCTAAGTTAAAAAGTATGGGTTGAGAATATTTTGGCTTCTTTTTCCATAAAGCAGAAAAATTGAACTGAAAAACATGTCTATTTTTGAAAATGTATGTTTATTGCACTAGAAATAAAATAACTTTCTCCACCTAATGTCTACATGGTATGCTTTTTTTCTCCCCTTCAGAAATTTCTGGAGTCATTTATTTTGGTATTATATGGCTGACTCCATATTTTTTAACTGGCCAAAATTAATTTCTCAAAGATTCCAAGTCTAGCTGAAGAGGTATGGGTAACTGATTTCTACATGCGCATATAAAGTAGAATCTCCAGTGTCCACAAATAACCACATCACAGAGGCAGCATAGGGATAAACAGACATGAATCAAAGGTATTGATGCCAGAAATGGCTTGAGGCCACACCACGCTCTTCATGAATGGATTAGACACCCTGCATTTAAAATCATCACCCTTAAAATCCTGAGTTTTAAATCATCAGAAGAACCTCCTTGTTTGCTTTCTGGGTTCTTCCAATATGGTGGGGAGCTCAGCTGGAGACTTCAACATGCTTCTGCACTTCCACTGAAAAACTGGGGACTGGCAGCTCTTGGCATGACTTCACCATTTAGCTAAGATCTGTGTTTCCTGGCTTAAAATGTACATATTGCTCTCAGATCTTGTGTGCATATTAGACACAATAAAATGAAGACTCAGGAATTCAAAATTAGGTTAAAAGGATGGATGAAATAAAAATCTGCAGTGTTTGGGAAAATTCTGCCACAAGAGGAATTTCAAAAGCAGAGATTTCAAACTACCAAAAGTCAAATCTAGAAATGATTCCAGAAAGCTCTCCAACTGGCATCTCCTACAAGGATACATTCTAGCAATGGTTTTAATTAAGATAACAGGTCTGTCTCAATAGGTAGGTTTTATTTCGGATTAATAAAAAGTAGAAAGATTGTTTAGCTTACTAAGTATCTAAGCCAACTTATATGTCAACTGTACACAAAAGTAAAAAACAGACTCTTCAGATTTTCCAACAGATTTATGATGTTGAAACAGTATGGTCTGGTGCCATATCGTTTTATAAAGAGAGATCCTCTTTTCTTTACTAAGAGAACGCTTTATTGTTGTTGGTAGAAACATGTCTCTTAAAAAGACTCTTCTCTGACTTCCACTGTAGAGGAATAAAATATAATATGAGATTCTGGGAAGGTTTTCCTAAAGGGGACTGATTCAGGTAGGAGGTATGCCATTTTGTTCTTTCTTTTCTCCTTTTTCCACTTTTCTGCCTGGAACTCCAACATGATGGCTAGAGTTGTAGCACCCACCTTGAGACCATGAGGAACAGACCAAGAGAATATCAGAGACCTCAGCCCCCGTATCCTCAAATTCAACTACCACCAGCAAACACCCACTTTGAATTCTTGTTATATGAGAAAAGTAAGCCCTTATATGTTTAAGCAACTTGCACTTTGAAAGATGACCATAGGGAAAGGAAATGCTTAACAAACATATACATACACACGCCCAAGAGCCAAATTAAATTTAAACCAGATTAAAGTGGCTACTTATACAACAGTACATTTCTATTTATAGCCAAGTGCGAAACAATGTATCTTAAATGATGCTGAATTTCTCATCCATCTATATTTAGAGGCAGATGGAGGCTTTAGGTAAATATCTGAAGGAAAGCAGAAGCCAAGATTTACCAAATTAGCCCTGATGTTGGCAAGAACTGTGCAGTCTGCTTGCCATGCCTCCGTTAATCGCTCTTCAGCTTATGGCAAACCTCCTCTGTGTATGGTTTCTAGTCATAGGCAGGGGACAGGCCACATAATCCCTGAAGGTCGCTTTGCAGGTGGGCTGTCTTCTTGAGAGCTTGTTATGTAACAGGGGACTTTGAAACCAGCTTTTCAACAAATAGATATCAGTACCATGTCGCTATCAACTCAACAAGTACCATGTTGAATAGTTCTGAGCCACCCCCTGAACGTACCCCTTTTCCTTCCCTTGCTGCCTGACCCCAGTCCTCTTCTTTCTGCCCCACACTGGACCCCCTCCATGTGACCTTCCTGCTTTACTTCTGTGTATATCATACAGGTTTGGAATTTAAAGCCAATAGTTCTGAATTGAAGTCCTGAGTCTGCCGCTGCTAATAAGAGGTCATTAATCTAGTAGCCTTCCGCCTTCTCATCTGTGAAAGAGAAACAAGGGCACTGACTCACATGGTTACTGTGATGACTAAATGAGCTAATGCACTGGGCACATTCTGGCAGGAAAAACAGCCTGGCACGGGGCTGTATGATGGTAAGGGATCAAAAGCATTTGAACTAGCCCAGTGTCACTGACCAGTGGCCGTTCTGTAAACAAGGACTGGGCTTCAGCTTCAGCATGCTACGTGCACTCCTGCACCCAGACGCCATCTCCAAAGGCAACAGCCATGGATTTCTGCTGGGCAGACTGGTGCAGAAACCACATCAAAGCCTTTCATGCTTCTCATGGTCAAGGAAGAATGAGACAAGGGCCCATTTGTCCTATTTTTACAATTTTTCTGCAGGTTTGACATTTTTCAAAATAAAAAATTTATTTTTTCAAAAAAGAGAATCAAAGAGATAATGGAGAGAGGGCAGGATGAAAATGCTTTAAGTTTCTGCCTCATATTAGGATTCAGGCAACACATTTTTAGTAGCACAGTTTTGAATATGTTTTTAAGTCTAGTGTTATTGCTATCTTCTTGCTATAACCTATACTTTCCAAGTATTATCTGGTTCACTTCTTTGTTATAAGAATAACTTTGCTTGTTTCTTATTTATGAATTAGTTGACGAACATATTCATTTTTTCTATTATGGTGGTGAAATATACATTTTACCACGTTCATCAGTTTTAAGCGTACAGTTCAGTGGCATTAAGTACATTCACACTGTTGTGCAACCAACTCCACCATCCATCCACAGAACACGTTCATCTTCCCAACTGAAACTCTATACCCATTAAACCCTAACCCCACAAGCTCCCCTGCTTCTAGACCCTAGCAAACAGCTTTCTACTTTCCGTCTCTACAAATTTGATTACTCTAGAAATCTGTATGACAGGAATCATACAATGTTTGTCCAATATTTGATTGGGCTATTTTACTTAACATGTCTTTGAGATTCATCCACGTTGTAGTGTGTGTCAAAATTTCTTTCCTTTTTAAGACTAAATAATATTCCATTGTATGTACACATTACATTTTGGTCATCCATTCATCTCTCAATGGATACTTTTTCTGCTTCCAACCTTTTAGCTACTGCAAATAATGCTGCTATGAACTTGGGTGTACAAATACCTGTTTGAGTTCCTGCCTTCACTCTTTTGAGTATATCCTTATATAAACCTTATATTCTTAGATATCCAATTTCTATCCTCCTTCAACTGGTTGCCCATCCACCTCATGAGCATTTACTGTGTGCCTACCATGTGTTAGGGAGGCACGGTGTTAGATTTTGGAGAGATACAACTAGAAACTCTACTACCTGGAGGAGTGCAGAGAGAACTAAACAGTGAGTCCCAGGTGACTGATAACACAATCCAAGAAATTCCAGTTATTTTGTCATATTTGAATTTCTTTTCTATAGGGCAATTTTCCAGAAAAGACAAGTCACTAGCTAGCATTTGGACATTTTTTTTTTTTATTCAGGGATTTTCTTGCCATGATGTTGAATTAATGTTCAATTCAATAAACGATGTTCAATTCAATGTTCAACATCTCTTGCAATGGTGTTCTTCCTTTCCGAGGCTCTCTTCTCCAGTTCTGCATCCCCTCTTTCAGCTCCCAATCATTCTATTAATGTTTTTTTCACATTGTGGCTTTGCAACCAAATTTGTGTCTACCTTGTGTATCATTCCATTTCTTTCCCCTGACATATCTGCCATATGTCTCTCTGAACTTACCAGCCTCAGAGGAGGGCAAGAGGGTTGCTGGAAAGGCTGAAGAAAGAAGGAACCTGGTAGAAGGTGATGGCTGGGCAGAGCGAGCTCCTCCTTGTTCCACTGAGGTGGAATGTGGGGCTGTAGAGAAAGGACACAGCATAACTACTGCAAATATGCTGCAGTGAGCAGGAGAAGGAGGAAAAGAAGGAGCCTTGGCAGGCACAGGAACTCTGCTAGGTGTTGTTGCTTCTGGTCCTGGGCAGAACTGTCCACCCTCTGCTGCAGTCCGAATGAGCTGCTCTCTTGTGAACTGTTCAGATCTTGCAGATGACCATGAGAAACACCAGGGCTTGCCAAACCTTTGGAAATGGTCTAACTTACCCAAGAGCAGACAAGCTGACTGGACAAGCCTGGGCACAACCAAAAAGCAATTCTCCAAAGAGTCACGCTCGCCAGTTCTCCCTTAACTAGATTAGAAAAAGCCCAGAAAACCAACAAGAGAAGATGGAGTTGCACAGGGAGGGAAATGCAAAGCAACAAAAGAGCTGGAAGCACAGAAGACTCTTGGGGAAGGAGTTAAGAATACGTCACTCCAAAATATGCCGCTCTGATATTGATTTCTGAGATAAGGCCACTTGAAAAATAGCAAGTACAAGACCATTCTGCACTTTTTGCCGTTTCTTAAAAGCAGGAGATGAAATCCTTATGTGAAATGAGAAAGTTAACAGTCTAATTAACAGTCTTATCAAAGAAAGTTATGGCCAAGAAAAATTTGTACAAATTTCGTTACACTGACCCTTATCATCCTAGCCACTTCTCCCAGTTAACTACCCTAGCCCAGGCCTCTTTTTGGCCTTGCTACGTTTTCAGACTACTCTTTGTTCAATCCACCATATAAGTGTTCGATTCTCACTGCATCTGTGGGGCTTCATTTCCTTATGAGGGCTCCCCTGTTACATAAAGCTTACATTAAATAAATGTGTGTGCTTTTCTCCTGTTGATATTTCTTATGTCAATTTAATTTGCAGGCCCAGCTGAAAAACTGTAAGAGAGCAGAGATGAATTTTTGCCTTCCCTACAATATTTACTTGAGACTACAGAGAATTTTATTACCAGGTGCTTTTTCAAGCTTATTTATTATTGATTTGCTTACCATGGCAAGGGAGCACATGGCATCAAAAGAGATTTGGAAGCATCTTGGAGCATCTTGGAAAAGGACAGCAGGCTGGATTTTACTGAGATGTTGAGGTTTGGTTTAAGGCTGGAATTTCACTGTGGGTGGGGTTGCGGTTAGGCTTGACTAGGATTGGATAAGGATCATGATATAACAGTTTAGAATTCCAGGTAGTTTTTCATGCTCTAGAAACCATGGCTAAAAGCATTCCTACCACAACGTTGTTCTGCCTTTTAAAACAACTTTTTTTTTGAGATGGAGTTTTGTTCTTGTTGCCCAGGCTGAAGTGCAATGGCATGATCTCAGCTCACTGAAACCTCCACCTCCTGGGTTCAAGTGATTCTTCTGCCTCAGTCTCCTGAGTAGCAAAGATTACAGGCATGGGCCACCATGCCCAGCTAATTTTGTATTTTTAATAGAGATAGGGTTCCTCCATTTTGGTCAGGCTGGTCTCGAACTCCTGTCCTCAGGTGATCCGCCTGCCTTGGCCTCCCAAAGTGCTGGGATTATAGATGTGAGCTACCAAGCCCGGCAACAATGTTTTGCAATTATATTACCTAACTGTACTCCTTTAAGAATCAGTATGAGCAATATATATTTTTTTAATTAAATAAGCTGAATCTCTTGGTTAAATCTAGACTTTAGCATAAAACTCAGGTTTTAGAGGTTGGGGGAGAAGGTAAAGCAGAGAGAAACTACAAGGCACAATTTTTGCTTCCTACTATTTGGAAACTTCTGAATCCATCTTAATCTTACTGTCAATAAACTGAAACTTACCTTTGTGTCACCTCCAGAGAAAACCCCAGGCTGATGGTAGAAACAGCATAGGGAAAGGAACATCGCCATCAGTTACTGAGGAGGTGCTATAGATGGGTGTGGTAGGACAGAGACTGAGGATGCAGTTCTAGAACATGGGCCCTATAAAGTGAAACCATGTATGGGAGGACTTCAGAACAACAGTAATTTACATGCAAACAATGACTGGATTGATGACAACTGTTCCTGATGTTAGTCCAGAAGGACTGCAAAAGATGCCAAGGTTTTGAGCCTGTTTAACTGTCAGGAAGGCCTCTAACAAAGATGCTCACGTTTTTCCTAACTCCTCAACCAGGATGTCAGCACCCAAACTGGCAAAGGACACAAAGGTGAGGCTCGGTTTATATGGAAGATAACAGAACTAGGCCAAGAAGATTACTTAGATCTAGTAAGATGAATTTTAACAGAGAGAAGTACAAAACTGACACGTGCCAAAAATTAGCTGTATTTGTTAATGGAGAAACGTGGTTCACGGAGAACTGCGGTTTGTGGAGAAACGAGGTTTGACAGGAGCATCTGTAGAGGACAGTTCAGAGTTTTGGCTGACTATATGTTTGGCATGAGTCACAGTTTGGTACAAGACTGCCAAAAGAAAACAAAATGCAGCAAAACAAAAACAAAACCATCGTGGTGGTCCTGGACAGCTTGAGAATCACAAAGCTGCAGAATGAGATAGCTGAACGCAGAACAGGAATCCCTGTTTCTATGAATAGTACCACCCAAACTGGAAAGCGTTTCCACAGTTTAGACCTTGGGACTGAGGAAGGGACCACCCTAGTCTGCTGTGTCCTCAGCAGACACCCTGAGAAATGAGTTTGTGTCTGGTTACACCCCTCTGCTGGGATAGTAACTGATGGAAGTTAAGCAGCCTAGTGAGAAGCCAGTGATATAAGAGGGACATGGAAAGGTTAAGGCTGAAGAAGTACTGACTCAAAAGAGGAGTGAAAGCTGGCTGTAAATAGTTAAAGAACTTATTAAAACACAAATTGCTGAGTACCACAAGTTCCCAGGTGATGCTGATGTAGCTGGTCCTGAGGCCACACTTTTGAGAACCGCTGCTCTAAGTAACAAAATTGTAGTTGGTTTTCGTTCTTTCTTTCTTTCTTTTTTTTTTTTTTCAGATGGAGTCTCACTCTGTTGCTCAGGCTGGAGTTCAGTGGCACAATCTAGGCTCACTGTAACCTCCGCCTCCTGGGTGCAGTCGATTCTCCTGCCTCAGCCTCCTGAGTAGCTGGGATTACAGGTGCACACCACCACACCCAGCTAATTTTTGTATTTTTAGTAGAGTCGGGGTTTCACCAAGTTGGTCAGGCTGGTCTTAAACTCCTGACCTCGTAATCCACCCCATCTCGGCCTGCCAAAATGCTGGGATTGTAGGCGTGAACAACCATGCCTGGCCAGTTTGTTTTTTTTCAACTGTACTAAGTAAGATTCCACTAAGACCTGACGGCCTGTTTCTCAGTAAATAAACATTGGGAGGAATTTACTGGTTTTGAAGCCTCACACATTTGTAATTAAGATTATGTTCTTTCTAAAGTTTCATATAGCTTAGCAGAAATTCAATCTTTCCTTTCTGACCCTTAGTGTTTCTTATTAGTTCAGCTTCATAAAGCAGACTTCTGTTTGCGCTTCATTTTCTAGCATCTTATATAGTAGACATTTTTCCTCTGGTCTTCTACCACTTTGCCTGTATTTTTCTGTTATGTTCAGCAGATCAAGCTTCATAACATATTAAGTTGTGAGCTACCTTTATCAAATGATATCTGGCGCCCCACATCTAAAATAGTAAACACTGATCTAATCCTGTCCCCAAATACCCATACTGAGCCCATCATGCCCAGAGATCTATTAGGATGGAAACAGCTGCATTCAATTCCTGATTAATTTTCTTTTATATACTCGAAATTTCAGCCTTTAGATCCCACTAGGAAAATTACCAGCATATGGGAATGCATACAAATGACATGCAAAGCAATGCAAATTAATACAAAACATACATCTCTAAATTGCTTGAGAAAAGTCTCTAAGCCTCAACGTTGATGTTATTTGCTTTGCTTCACTACACTCTGGCAGGCAGTGACTGGATCCTTTTATTACAGTTAATTTTATACAACATCAAGCACCTGACACTTGTTGACACATTAAGTGGAAGGTGCTTTGCCTGTGAGTCAGGCAAATGGTATCCTGGCCTTAACTTTACCACTCTTTGGCTGTACAACCTTGGACAGGTTCTCAACATTCTCCAGGTTCCAGATTCTACAACCAGAAAGGACAAAAATGGCATCATAAAAAAACCACCAGCACTAAGGTTTATTGAGCACTTATGATGTGCCTGACATAAGGCACACATTGTGCATGCATAATACACACAGGCAGTCCTTACACAGCCCACAAGGAGGTGCTATAGAGCACATACCCCTAAGGTGCAGTGCCATTTCAGAGACCAGGAAACCGACAGTAAGGTCAGGAAGCTTGTATCGGGTCCTAAGCTAGGGAGTGAAAGAGCCAGACCCAGGAGCTCAGCAGTCTCACTGCAGAGGCCTTGCTCTTAGCCATGCTGCAGCTCTGTTGCATGATTATCATACATGTTTCTCCTAAGCATTACATTTGTATGATCTGTGAAGTAAATCACTCCGTCATTATGTGCTTTAAAACATTGTTTCTGTAAAATGTTGACGGTTTACATTATATGAACTTGATATCAAAATAACATCACAATCCAAGGGGGTAGGATCAGACATCCTGTGTGCTCAAATTCTCCTTCCAACTCACTCCATCGCATTCACACATGACTAAGGCTCCCGCATCTTAAATTACCTAGCCCTCTGTCCCGCCTCTCACTCTGGGAGCAGCTTCCAGTCCTCAGCCACCCACCCCCTCGCCCTCCACTCCAACCACCCAGGATTCAGACTCCTAGTACAGATGACCATCCTTGGAGAGTCAGCCAGCAAACATGCTATGCGGCCACTCAGGAGCCTCGAAAGCTGCCCAGACTCAATAAAACCAAACTTGTCTTTCCTCCTCCAATGTTCTGTTTCTGTAAATAGCAGCACCCAAGCTTAGCGGGAGTCACGCTGCACTCTCACACCCTACACAAAACTCATCTGCACTCTCACACCCTACACATAACTCAGCCCCAAGTCACTCCAGAGCCGGCCTCGAATCCACCCACTGGGTCATCCCTACTGCCACTACCTCAGCCTCAACTGCTAGGCCTCCTGTGCCCTCTGACCCAGCCCTGTCTACTTAGGAGCCCCTCAAGTCCATTCTCCACGTGGCAGCTGGCGTTTTGTGTTTTTAATCCACATCTCATCTGCATACTAGCAGGTGTGAAACTGTCCGCTCTCTACAACGCCCCTTAGCACCACTTGGCCCTGGTACCTGCTGGCCTTACCCGGTGCCATTCGCCATCCTCCTCTCAGGTCATACTGAACCTTTCTTCCAACTTTATGGCTTTCCTCTCCTCTGGTCTCAGCACACACCATTCCCTGGGGTGGGAATACTCCCCATTCTCCCCCCTCCCCTCCCTCATGGCTGCTTAGCTTACACAGCTCCTGCTCATCCTGGAGCCCATCTTCAATCTCCCCAGCAAGGCCTCCCGCCTCAGCACAGATGCAGTGAGCTGCAGCACATCTGCCCCTCACAGCAGCCAGTGCGCCTGTTTACAGCCAGTGCTCCACACAGGTGGACTGATGAATTCACTTTTCAGCCTTGCTTTGCTCATCTTCACTGTCTCACTGCATTCTTCCTACCTTGTAGCCTAAGAAGGAAAGCCTCTGAAGCTGACTCCGTTCTCTCTCTCCTATGTGGTGCTGTGATAAGCCCCAGATCACCACGTCGCGCTCCCAGCACCCGTGGCTCAAGGGTGACACAGAAACAGCATGGTCAGGTACAGAGCCCCCTACCTGCCCTCTCTCTCCCTCCCTTCCTAGAAAACCACAGGCCATTCAAAGTCAGTTTGGGAGGCACCTGTATTTATGGCCTGCTTATCTTGAAGGCACATGGCTAGGTGCCACAAAGTGCCAACTCTGACCGATTGCCCGATTATGCCATTCACCCCTACCTACCTCTGTGCAGGAGATACGACATTTAGCAAACAAGTGTAAACTTTTTCCTCCAAAGAGAAGAGCATAAACCTCATCCCACCACCCCATAGCAGTTAACTCCTTTCAGTCCCCGCAGAGAGAATTCAGTGGGCACACAATTCTTTGGCTACTGTTTCTCTCCTAATGCCAGTAAGAGACACATCAACATCTTAATTGGTCATTTCTCACACAAATTTGGATCCTTAGAAATTGCAACATAGGAAATGTCTCTATAATGATTCCCTTTTAAAGATTTTACCTCCTGAAGACACTTTCAACAAAAGCTGTCAAAATGAACTGTTAGTTTCTAGAATGTCTTAGGCTGATTGATGCTTTAATAGGGACATGTTTCATGCATGCAAGATCAAAAAAGGCGACTTCGGTCTACTCACATGAGACAACTAAGTGCATTATATTATCCCCAAATATGTTAATTTCCTGGTTTGCTGTTCTACCATTTTTAAAGACAAAATAAAAAGTAAAAAGTGCCCCAGGGCCAATATCGCGTCTCCGCCTGCCCAGCAAGGGGACAATACACTTTTGCCCCAGGCTACATGACTTGGAAACCTCCTGGTCCGGGAAAGCTGAGTCCTTAAATTTACAAAACACCCACTTGCCCCGTTTGCCTAGCACCGTTTCCTACGTGAAGACTGCAAATGGACTCGAGCGTCCCGTTTCTCGGCTCGGATCCCAGAGGCGACACCACCTCGCAGGGGGACGATCCTGGCCCGCTCTGCGGCACGAAAACCTGACCTTAAAAAGCGCAGAAGCTGGTCTTTGGGAAGGGCGCGGCCTGGGAGGCGCGGCCCGCAGCTTCCGCCGCCAAAGAACATCCCGGAGACCCCCTCCAGCTTCAGTTGCCCTAGCGCCGAAGTCCCGGGAGTGTTCTCTTCACGAGCCCCGCGTCCCTGTCCAGAACTCGGGGCTCGGGCAGCATCGCTCGTCCCCGCTGGTCCAGGGCTGCGGAGAAGCGGTGGGCGGCTCGGAAAGGCGAGGTCCGGAAGCTGGGCTCAGCAGCTCCTCCGGCCTCCGGCGCCCCGCACAAGAGCGGGCCGGGCGGGACGGCGCTGGGTCGCGAAGGGCCAGGACTGCGGGATGCCCCTGCTCCTGGAAAGGGCGCGCCCAGGAGCCGCGTTCTCAGCACTAGGGGAGAGTCCCGGGAAAGCGAGGCGCCCGCGCGCCCGCGACTCCAGCCCGGCGGCTCCGCTCCGCCCGCGAGCCCAGGAAGCCGGCGCCCGTTATCCAGGACACGCTCCGCGCCCGCCGCCCTTTCCCAGCGCTGGCTTCGGGGAACTTCTCCGCTTCTGGCCCCAGGCGGCGACTGCCACGGGGAGCCCCGAAGTTGCGGCGTCCGCTAGGCGCGCGCCGGGGACACCCACTCGGCCCGCGACCCTATGTCCGCCCGCCGCGCGCCCTGATCGGCCCCGGGGACTCCCGCAGGCGCGGAGAGAGGCCGGGGTTCAGCCGGGGTCCCCGCGCGGCTCCGGAAGGGCGCCCCCGCCCGCCGCCCGGAGAGGGACGCGGCGCTGAAGTTTTCCCCGGCGGGAAAACGAAAGTCGTGAGGAGCAGAGGGTCGGGGCGTCCCGGCCACCCTGCGGCGAAGACCGGGCTGAGACCCGGCTAACAGCTCCAGCCCCGTGGCCAAGTCGACTTACGAGAGGGAGTGGGGCAGCCCCGAATTCGGGTTCCGCGCGGCTGCGGAGGCAGCCCCGGCGCGGGGCCGCGGGCTGCGCTCTGGGCTCCCAGGCTCTCTGCCGCAGCTCGCTCTCGCCCCGCTCCTCCGTCGCCCCTACTGGGGAGCCGCTCTCGCCCGGCCTGGGGTGGGGGAGCGCCGAGCGGCCCCCGTGACACGCGGCGAAAGGAGGAGCGCCGCCGCCGCGCTCCCGCAGAGGGAGCTCCCCGCCCTGCGCTCCTGGTCCCAGCGCCGCGCTCCAAAGTTCCCAGGCGCGCGCGGTCATCTCGGCTCTCCGCCGCTGCCCCGAGCGCCATCCAGCTTCACTTCCCTCCCACATTAGACAAGAACTCTGAGGTCAGGAGAGCCAAGTGACTTGCCCAAAGTCGCTCAGAAGGCAGTGACAAAGCGAACTCACATCCGCGGCTCCTTATTTCCCCCAGAACGCCGGGCTCTGCGGAGACTCAGGCCCTGCGGGAATCGCCCAACCAGGCAGAAGGCAGCTCGCTCTCATAGATAAGATGAGGAGTGTCCCACGCAGCCCGGAGAAATATTATCAGCAGCGTGGGAAGGTGGAGCTTTTTGCCCAATAACTAGAGTACAAAGTTGTTTTTCAGTCAGCTCCCACATGCCAAATCGGCTTCCTCTTTATCCTCAAGTGAGGGAGAGCGTGGCGGCTGTGTGGACGCCATTTGGGATCACCAAATAAGTGCAGAAGAGAAAGCATACAGCTGCTAAACCAATTGGCGGACACGGAGGACTCGGCCTTCGGAGCAGGTTCCTGGCAATATGCGAACTTTGTAAAGCGGGTGCGCCGCGCTGTGCTTGCTATTCACGCGGTTCCAGGAGTCTCCCGCGAGGCTCCACGCCCTTTCGGGGCCGGGGTCTTGCTTTTCAGGGCAACGAGTAACAACGGACAAGTTAATCCCAGTCAGTTTGTTCCTGACTCACTCAAGTTCTTGCGTCAGTCAGTGTTGACTGAGGGCCCCGCAATGTGCATGGCTGTTGAGGGGGAGCTGGGTAGGACCTGGTAGGACCTAGGACCTAGGACCCAGTGAATCTCAAAGAGGGAGCGTCACATGAGACCCCATATGCTTTACTCCCAGAACCTGGAGTCGGCCCCAAACAGTAGAAGACTTTGAGTCTACCCCAGCCCCCACGCCTTTTAAAAAACTCCCTGTGCTGAGAGAGCAAGTGTTTTAATATTCATTTTACAGACTTACTTTCAAGCAAATGGCCAGCTTTGCCTTCATTTCCTCCCCATGGGACCGCCTCTTTCTGGAAGAATAATTTACGCTTCCTGAGTCTCCCTCATCTTTACATGATGATGACGGTAGTCATGATGATAAAAACAAGTAAGGCTTCTATTATCCACCCTGGGCACTGTTCTAAGCAATTTATGCAGATTATCTCTCAATCCTCACAACTTTATGAGGGAGGTGCTGTGCTATTGTTATTCTGATTTTACAGATCATGAGAGGGAGGCAGGCGAGGTGAAATAACTTGCCAGTAAGTGGATGGTCTGTCTGGTGTCCATGCTCGTAACCACTGAGGTCTCCAAGAATGGAATTCGAAGGGACCACCAGCCATCATTAACCACAGCTCACACATCTCAAACAAGCCACGCTAGGAAACACCACACACACACATCCTCCCGAAGAGGTCAGTTTTACTGTTTTGCATGTATCATGTCATAAAGTGGATATCCATTCACTCACTTGCATCTCTGTTTCCAACTTCCAAATCAACTATTTTGTCCTAAAGCAAACTATTTCTTAAAAACCTATTCATCATCATAAAGTTTCCAAATTTTGTTTTGGATTGTTTTATACTCAGACCATACCCAGCTCTTTCCCTCTCCTCTCTACTCACTACCTTCAGTTACTGTCTTTCATCCCTTAAAACCTTGCTATAGGCTGGGCACAGTGGTTCACGTCTGTAATCCCAATACTTTGGGAGGCCAAGGTGGGCAGATCACCTGAGGTCAGGAGTTTGAGACCAGCCTGGCCAACACAGTGAAGCTTCGTCTCTACTAAAAATACAAAAATTAGCCAGGCGTGGTGGTGAGCGCCTGTAAGCTCAGCTACTCGGGAGCTGAGGCAGGAGAATTGCTGGAACCTGGGAGGCAGAAGTTGCAGTGAGCTGAGATCATGCCACTGCACTCTAGCCCGGGCAACAGCAGCAAGACTCTGTCTCAAAATAAAACAAAACAAAAAACCAAACAAAAACCTTGCTGTAACCTGCTCTGCAGGTCTTCTGAAAGTGGGTTGCCCAAGGATGGTAGTGGCCTCCAGAATGGTCTCTGCCACACTGTAAGCATGCTCGTTGTGCTCAGCATTCCGTATTAGTCTCCTAGGACTGCCTAACAAATACCACGGACTGCACCACTCAAAACAACAGAAATGTATTTCCTCACAGCTCTGGAGGCTGGAAGCCTGAAATCAATGTGTTGGCAGGGCTGTGATCCCACTGTGCCCCTTCCTAGCTTCTGCTGGTTGCTGGCAGTTCTCGGCATTCCTTGGCTGGTAGCTGCATCTCTCCAGTCTCTGGCCTTTTCCTGTGTCTCCTCTGCAAACACATTTCCCTCTTCCTTAAGGATACTGCTCATTGCACTTAGGCCCCACCCTAATCTAGTATGACCTCATTTTAACTTGATTACTTGGCAAAAACCCTATTTCCAAATAAGGTCACATTCACAGGTTCCAGGTAGACATGAATTTTCAGGGAATGCTGTTTAACCGAGTGCAGTCTCCAAAAGTCAAATAAAAACATATTGCCTGAGCTAAGGATGCAGAGGTGTAAGTCACAGCCCCTGTCCTCCAAGAAACTCTAATTACAGAGGTAGTCCTTGCACTGAGAACATAAAGACAGGAGCCACTAAGAGCCAACTAACTGGACCCAAATGACAATCTAGGGACCAAAAGGGGCACAGTCACTGAGGATATGGCTACAGGACTGCACTCCAAGGTGAGGGTGATTCAAGCACACCTGTGAGGGAGAAATAGAAAAAGCGAAGAGAAATAAAGAGCGCTTATCAGAAGCACAGCTCCAAGGGAAAAAGTGTGCCTGGAAGAATTTTACTTCTCGAGTTTCATGCAGAAATGAAAGACTGAAGGGATGCAAATACCTGCCATACTGAGTATAAGAACATGGTAAATTACTTTTACTGTGCTTTTACTATACTGTAACGCCATAGCAATTACCATGCTTTAAAGTGGTCTCTTCACTGGGCATGGTGGCTCACACCTGTAATCCCATTGCTTTGGGAGGCCGAGCAGGCAGATCACTTGAGTTCAGGAGTTTGAGATCAGCCTCGCCAACATGGCCAAACCCCGTCTCTAGTAAAAATACAATAATTAGCCAGGTGCAGGGGTGGGCACCTATAATCCCAGCTACTTGGGAGACTGAGGCAGGAGATTCACTTGAACCTGGGAGGCGGATGTTGCAGTGAGCCGAGATCACGCCACTGCATTCTAGCCTGGGTGACAGAGTGAGACTCCTAAAAAAAAAGTACTCTCTCCTTTTAGGAATTTCATCTGAGCTTTATGATAATCCTGAATGTCATCAGAGAAAGGGACATCCTATTTTATAACCAAGGATCCCAAGGCTCAAAGAGTCAGGTAACTTGTACAGGTCAAACAGCAAATCATTTGTAGAGTTGGTATGAAGCATATTGGCCTGGATATTCCTCAGTTAGGAATGTCCCCCTAATGTTGCCTCATGGGACAGCCTTCCAGTATTGATTGAATTGTTTTTGGTCCAAAGAAAGCATTTAAAGAAAAAGTGAATCCTGCAAGAAATCCTAAAAGCTATGTGAATCTCAAACTGGAATTGTGAAAAACCTTCCCCAAACATCTGAACTGATTTCATTAAATCTGCTGAGGATTCGCAAGTGTATTGAAGTCTCCTTTAGGCCTTTAGAGACTTAAAAGGATCTAGTGGGCTTCTGCAGAACTTCGTTGATTATCTTAAAAAAATAGGGGTTCAATGAAACTTGGAGGGCACTCAGAATCACTGATAAGAAGTGTAGGGGAAGCTGAGTGAAAAAACAAGAAGTTCCATTACAGGATGGTATGCCAGCAGAAATTGACAATCACAACTCAGTATCTGATCTCAGAAGTGTGTAGTTACACACAGATGACCAGATCTTGCCATGTTTTGAAGACTTTCTGATAAGGATCTGCAACTATGAGTAGCAGCTGAAAGCAAGCAGGAAGTCTAGTGCTGGGCAGAGTATCTGATGATTTGATGTCGTTCCCTGGATTTTACTTTGCTTAGCAAGCAGGTACCTTGCTGAATCTTCTGCTGGCTGACTATAAAAGTATATTTAAGCTTGAAATACTTTTGATTCTAGTGTGATTCACTGAATCTTGCTTGTGCAAAGTGCTACACTGGTTGCTATGGGAAAGTACAAAAATATAAAAGACAGTTCCTGACCATAAGAAAATCCCATCTAATTCAGGACACATGAGACATATAGAATAAAAATTATGTAAGTGTGGTTGTGATGGAATTTGTAAGCAGTTATCACTCAGTTCTCTGTTTAGATGCAGCTTCTTTAAAACAGGCCCTCCTTGACTACACTTTTTAGAACAATGGCCTGTCCCACCTCCACATCACCTGTTGGCCTTTTTCCTGCTTTGTGACACTTATTACAATCTGAAATTAAATTGTTGCTTGTTTACTCTGCTCTTAGACATACTATCTGTGAGGGCATGAGCTTTGCCTTATTCTCTGCTGTATTCCTCATACCTGAAGAAATGTTGGGAACATATTAGGTGCTCATTAAATAGTTGTTAAATAAATGAATAAAATACATATTAACCAACTGAAAATTGACTAAGATAACTTGGATGAATGTTCCCTATATTTGCCTGATAAGACTCAGGTAGGCATTTGGAAAAAAAAAAATTGCTGCAGGTTCTGATTCAGTAAGCCTAGAGTGAGACTCAGGAATCTATAGTTTTACGACACATCCCAGGTGTTCCTTTTAATGGGACTGGTGATTGAGGGTTGGTGGGAAAGAAAAGTGAGTTGATAACAGCAGGTGGCAAAAGTCAGTGGCTGCTCATTGCAATCATCTGAGGGAGATTTAAAAAATACTGATACCCAGTCTGGACCAATAAAATTAGAATCTCTTAGGTGGGGGCAGACTTGGGCAGGGTATTAAAGCTTATCAGGTGATTCTACTGTGCAGCCAAGGCTGAAAAACCCTGAGATTTGCAGAAATATTTTATAAGTATCTGATAATACTGATATTAGCAATAAAACTGCCTGCAAGTAATATTGCTACATTGTGTTCCAGTGGCTTCCCGCTTCTTGTGTCCCACAGCAGGCATCCTTGATCTATCCTGGAAGGACATGTGCAGTAACTTATACTATAACTATTTGAGGAAAACAGCAGAAACTTCTTGCTATTGTGAAAAGTTGTTTAAAGCAACAACTAAGTGTAATCTCTTATACTTTTTGGCTGGAGAAGCCACCTACAAGAATGTTTTAATGCTAAGAAAGTCAAAGCCTATATGGGCAGGAGTGAGATAAAGAGCACCAAAATGCTATGATTAAAATAAACTCAGCAGAAACGGAGAGATTCTGAATTCCTTCACAACCTGGAAAAAGGTGATGGGTGGCCAAATAAAGAGGGAAGAATGGAAGATGGGAAGAGTCTACAGCAGTGGCTTTCAATTTGGCTTCATATTATAGTCCTCTGGTATTTTAGTTTTGTGTTGCTATAACAGAATACCTGAGACTGAGTGATTTATAAACAATAGGAGTTTATGGCTCACAATTCTGGAGGCTGGGAATTCCAATAGCATGGTGCCAGCATCTGGCAAGGGCCTTCTTGCTGTTTCATTCCATGGCAGAAATTGGAAAGACAAGAGAGCTCAAGAGCAAGAGAGGAAGGGGGCTGAACTCATCTTTTTATTAGGAGCCCACTCCCTGATAACAGTGCTAACCTGATCATGAGGGCAGACCCCTCATGATGTAAACACCTCTGAAGGGTTCTACCTGTCAATGCTGTTGCATTGAGGATTAAGTTTCCAGTACATGAACTTTGGGAACACATTCAAACCATAGTTCCTGGGAAGCTTAAACTACTGATGCTCAGACTCATTCTCAAAAATTCTGCTGTATTGGATACAAGGGAAGTGTGTTTGTGTGTGTTGGTGGGGGTGGGGGGCAGGGCAGAGAGGAGAGAGAGATGCAGCAGTGTTGCTAATCAGAGGTTTAGAGAAAGAGGAGAGCCTGGCCCACAGAATCTTCATAATAACAACAGCTATCATTTGAGCAGTCACTATGTATCAGTGACTGTGATGCCTGCTTTGCACAGATTACCTCATTTAATCCCCCACAAAAACTGTAGGAGAGAGGCACATTGGCAGCCCCATTTACAGACATCGGATGAGACTGGGGAGGATAACAAGGTTCTATGACTACAGATTGGTAGAGCGGGGATGTCAGCCTAGAGCCTATACATATCCCCTGCCCTATGTTGCTTCCTCAGCCAAAAACACGTCTGAAGAGAATGTCAACAAGGAGAAATTCTCTGTAGTAGAGGTCACGTCCAGTCATTTTAAGCTATTTGCTGTGCTGTGCTATTAACTCCTTCCTTTTTGCCAGCAAGCCTTAAGAAAAGCTTGGTCCACATCAGCTGGGATGGATGGTGCTGTGGGGAAAAAGGAACCAGGTGGGATGAGGTTAGCATAAAACAGAAGGATGGAGGAAGTTGTAACAGCACTAGAGACTGACAGCAATGCCCAGGGACCAGCCTGAGTGGCAGGCTGATGGAGAGTTTCGTAGAAAAGCAGCCACAGTAGGAGAGTGTAACTTTTTGGAAAAATGCAGAGAAATGGGGCAGAGGTACTAAAAGTGGGGTGTTAGTAGACTGTGAGGCTCAAGTCATCCTACAGCGTTTCTGAAGGAAAAGATGGTCCAAAATTCCAGAGGGCTAGGGCCTTTACTACATATAAAGTCATTTATGGCACAGAGCTGGGCTTTTCTAAATGTGGCTATTTTTAAATTTTTATTCTGGATTTTGGGTGGGGGCTAAGACACATTTTCTTAAACCTTTTCATTTCCATCATCAGCATTTCTTTTGGAGCCATTTCTACACAAAGAAACATAGTTTCGACTTTGCTCTGTTTAATTATTTCATGACAGTTACTGTGTAGGCAATAAGGAACAAAGAACAAAAACGCTATGCTGAGATAAAGATGTGAGGTGACTGGTGAGGCTCACCCACCAGCTAGGCAACTTGCCTTACCACTTCCTTGCCTCCAGCTTTGAAGGATAAGATATAACCTCACATCTCAGCCAAACTGCCATACATCATGGAACTTTTAAGGTGTCTTGTGAACAGCCAAAAGCATAAATGTTCACTGCTTTTAACTTTTAGAAGTACCAGTATTGACATTACAGCTTCAAATGTTTGCATCTATCATTCTTACTTTAAAGCCTAAAAAGCATCGTAGCCCAAATGAAAAAATAGGAACTTAAAAATATGTCCAGGAATTGAGAGGTTAACCACAAATCCTGAACTAGGGGCTTAAGTCTGAGGCAAGTTGATTTGATGTGACCTCAAATTCTGTTCCTCTTATTTAGATGGTTAAAAAAAAATTAGGGACATTAAGAACATTAAAACGAAGTTTAAGCAGAAATGAACCACTTGGCTTTTACATGTTAAGAGAGGTATGTCCCTGGTTTCTTTAAAATAAGCTTCAAGAAAATGAGAGAAAAATAGGAGAGGGACTCCAAAGAAACACATATAGAGCTGATGTGCTCTTAGCCTTCAATAGCAAAGAAAATCCAAAGGGACTTAAAATCCAAGCCCACTGGGCACAAGCATTCACTTAAAAGCAACAAGATTGGATTTGAGAAATATCTCAAATGGAATAAGCTTTGAATAAAGCTTAATTTTTTTAACCTGGAATGTCCCAGATTGAAAAAGAGACACTCAAGAGCAGATACCAATGTGTTTATATTAGAACTTATCAGTGAGACTTCTGCATTCCATTTTCTCCCAGTGAATTTATGTTTATGTTTTTAGAGACAAGGTCTCACTCTGTCACCCATGCTGAAGGGTGGTGTTGCAATCACAATTCACTTTAACCTCAAATTCCTGGGCTCAAGTGATCCTTCTGCTTTAGCCTTCCAAATGGTTGGGATTGCATGTGTGAGCCATTAGGCTTTGCCTTCAATAAGTATTTCTGTCTACCCTGACTGCCTTTCATTCACCAAAGGGAGCAAACATTGACTCCCTCAGCATGTATAAGTGGAAGGAATCAATAGGGCTACCATTAGTCAGAATGATGCTGACACTGTTTTAATCACTTAACATATATTTTGAGGTAAATACTTTTGGTTGAGCAAGAGACATACATAGTGCCTAACAGCATGAGTGCTGATGCCAGATTACCAGGTTTGAATCTCCGCTTCACCACTTGGTAGCTGCTATGTGACTTTGGGTCACACGACTTCATCCTACACCTGCTAACTCATGTGCAAAATGGGGATGATAATAATCTCCTACCTCTTAAGTTGTGGTGAGGGTTAAATGAGTTAATATATCAAAGATGCTTATAACAATGACTGGTATATATAAGTGCTCAATAAATATTAGCTCTCACCCCAATCTCCTCCATCCACCCTCCCCCATTTTGTTTTTGCATGCTCATTTGTTTTTTTAACTGGCAGGGTCTGGAATTTGTACAGTGGACTGCTCACCTGCACATATGCATGTACTTCTCTCAACCAATTAAGGTAACACCACTTTCCTGGCTAGTGAGGAATGGTGGGTGGTACAATTCTGGCCAATAAGACACAAGTTTCCTGGGGTTAGGGTGTGTTCATGGAAGGTTTCTTTCCAGAATAAGTGTCTTGAAAAAAATGTCTAATTCCTTATCCTAACGATGCTATTTCTACATGTATAACAAACGACCTGTAAGAGCAGAGCCATCTTGGCACTGTGAAGGGAGCAGGAAGAACGGTGAAAACAATAATGACATTGTTGAGTTGAAGAATTAATCAACCCTGCAGTTCCTGCCTCTGGATTTGTTCAATGAAATGATAAGTCTTCCTTATTGCTTAAGACATTTTGAGTAGGGTTTTCTGTTATTGTATCTGAAAACACAAATTGGTTGATATTTCTCAAACACCTACTATGTTCAAGATATTTTATAGAGAATACAAAGTGTAAAACCCTGAACCTGATCTCAACAAGTTTTCCGGATACATGAGGTAGATAAACCATGAAAAGAAAACTAGTAATGTCAGTGATATGGTTTGGCTCTGTATCCCCACCCAAATCTCATGTTCAGTTGTAATCCCCAGTGTTGGAAGTGGGGCCTGGTGGGAGGTGATTGGATCATGGGGTGGTATCTAATGGTTTAGCACCATCCCCCTCGTGCTGTTCTTGTGATAGAGTTCTCATGAGATCTGGTTGTTTAAAGTATGTGGCACCTCCTCCCACTTCCTCCTGCTCCCATCACGTAAGGCATGCCTGCTTACCCTTTGCCTTCTGCCATAATTATAAGTTTCCTGAGGCCTCCCTAGAAGCCAAGCAGATGGCCAGCATCATGCTTCCTGTACAGCCTGCGAAAACATGAGCCAATTAAACCTCTTTTCTTTGTATATTACCCAGTCTCGATTATGTATTTATGGCAATGTGAGAACAGACTAATACAGCCAGGCAGTAAATGTTAAGGGTTTGGATTGGGATGGTCTGAGAAAGCAACATAGAAGGTCTTATATGAGGAGAGACCTCAAAGAATAAGAAAAACATAGATGGGCAGAGAGAGGAGGGAACATTCCAAGTAGGGAAAATAGTATAAACAAATGTAGGGGAGAGTTAGGGATTATATTAGTTTGCTAGGGTTGCCATAACAAAATACCACAAAACGGGTAGCTTAAAACAAGTGCGAAATCCAGAGTTAATATGTCCACATGGTTGATTTCATTCTGAGGCCTCCTCTCCGGTTTGTAGATGGCTGCCTTTTTGCTGTGTCCTCACATCATCTTTTAACTGTGTGCATGTATCGCTGGTGTTCCTTTGTGTGTCCCAATTTTTTCTTCTTACAAGGATATCAGTCAGATTGGATTGGAGTCCAATTTGACTGATATCCTTATAAGAAGAAATGTTATAATTTAATCACATCTTTAAAATACAGTCACAGTCTGAGGTACTGGGGGTTAGGACCTCAAAATATGAATTTTTGGGGTACACAATTCAGCCCATAACAGAGATGAAAAGGGAGCTCAAGGTCAAAGGTTAGAGAGCATTGGGAGGTAAAGTTGAAAGGTTATGTTAGGGCCAGATGGTTAGGTAATCTTGAATACTGAGCCTAGATTTTGCTTTTTGCAGCAGCAGGGAAGCAACATAGATCTTTAAGAAGAACAATTTGGCAGCAATGTGTCACAGGTGTATAATAAGGGAAAGAGTGGGAGTATGAAAAATGGGTTAGGATTGCTGTTGCATATAGTCCAGACAGGCATTGATAAGAACTGAACTCAGGAGAGGAAGTTGAAGGGACTGAATGAAAGCGAAACTGAGAAGAAAAGGACAAAATGTACGTTTTAGTCTGCTTTCTTTTGCTATAACTGAATACGTGAGAATGCGCTATTTATAAAGAAATTGGTTTTTATCATTCTAGAGGCTGGGAAATCTGTGGTCTCAGGGCCACATCTCAAGAGTGCCTTCTTGCTGGTGGGGACTCTCTGGAGTCCCGAGGGAGTGCAGGGCATCATCACGGGGTGGGGAGTTCACCAGAGAGCGCCAACCTAGCTTTTTATACAGACCCGGTTTTGTGACAACTAACCCACTCTCATAATAATCCATTATTACATTAATCCATGAAAAATCTAATCAATTTATTATTCATGAGACCTGGCCCTCATGACCCAGTCACTTCTTTTTTTTTTTTTTTTTTTTATGAAAGAGAGAAAGGAAGAGGAAGAGATTTTAGAAAAAGAGAGAAAAGGAGAAAGAAAGAAACTGCAAAAGAAAGAAAAAAATGAAAGAGAAAGAAAGAGGAAGAGATTTTAGAAAAAGA
>CAUYQU010009500.1:0-33445 GCA_963574635.1 Cheracebus regulus | reverse complement strand
GGCAAGTTCTTAATGACTTACAAAGAGACTTAGACTCCCACACAATAATAATGGGAGACTTTAACATTACACTGTCAATATTAGACAGATCAATGAGATAGAAAATTAACAAGGATATCCAGGACTTGAACTCAGACCTGGAACAACTAGACTTAACAAACATTTACAGAACTCTCCACCCCAAATCCACAAAACATACATTTTTCTAAGTATCACATTACGCCTATTTTAAAAGTGACCACATAACTGGAAGTAAATCACTCCCCAGCAATTGCATAGCATTTCACAGGTTTAAATAAAATATTGGTTGGCTGCTTGTTTGTTATTTTCATCCCTTATTCCTTCCTGTCTCCATTGTTAAGCATAATTATTGGCATAAAAGAGGTTTTTAATACCCATTTTTAGACTGCATTCTAGCCTGGGCAATAGGACAAGAATCCCGTTTTCTCTCTCTCTTTCTCTTCCTCTTTCTCTCTTTCATTCTTTTTCTTTCTCTTGCTCTTTCTTTCTTCTTTTCTCTCTTTTTCTTTCTTTCAAAAAATAAAATAAATTTAAAAAAAGAATACTTGTTAATGGCATTGGTGTCTATAATGTCATCTGTTTGGGACATAGCAGGCACACAGAAGGAAGTCTGGAAATTTTGTGTTAGAATGGTTCAGGGCATTCCCATGGTCCACAGCCCATGATTTACTGGTGGTCAGATAGTGTTATATGTGGGCAGAAAGGTCAGAACAAAAATAATTCAGGCTGAACAAGATATCCTGATCTCTAGCCTAGATCTGTTTGTGTTGAGGATGTTCCAAGTGGGAGAGGGATACTCTGTTAGATATGGAGAAAACCCTCTCATCCAGGGACATAAACAAGGGCAAATGTTGGCAATGGGTATCTCAAACCTAATTAGCCTAGAACAGAAATTATCAAACACTTCCTGTAAGGGATCAAATACTAAACACTTTACAGGGCAGACAGGCTCTGTTGCCATTATTTAATACTGCCACCTAGAGCACAAAAGGAGCCATAGACAATATGTAAATGAATAGCCATGACTGTGTTCCAATAAAACTTTATATATAAAAACAAGTAGAGGGCCAGATCTGGCCTGCAGACTAACCCCTGTTAGGTTTACCAACCCCTGTCCTAGAGCCTTCAGATCCCATTGATATGGTAAGAGCTACAGAAGGGCATTGTTTCAGAAGACCTTAAGGTCTCCTCTACCGATTGGGGTAGAAGTAAAGTTCGAATTCTCTCTCCCCTGTCTTTTTGATATTGGATACATGTAATTTGGTATTTGCTAACTGGTGTTGTAAATGGGGGAGTTCAGGGTTATGTCTCTGCTGACGAAAAGAGTCAAACTCTGTAAAATATTTGAAGAGATTTATACTGAACCAAATATGAGTGACCATGGCCCGTGACGCAGCCCTCAGGAGTCATGAGAACATGTGCCCAAGTTGGTTGGAGTTCAGCTTGGTTTTATACACTTTAGGGAGACATGAGACATCAATCAAATACATTTAAGAAATACATTGATGATACTTACCTGGCAGGGGAGATACCATGATCACGAAGGTGGTTTTCCCAGGGCGAGGTTTATCCATTGCACTCCGGATGTGCTGACCCCCGCGATTGCCCCAAATGTGGGAAACTCGACTGTATAATTTGTGGTAGTGGGAGACTGCATTCATGCTCTCCTCTGTATAAAAAAACAAACATTGATTTGGTTCAGGAAGGCGAGACAACTCAAAGCAGGAGTGGGGGTGCTTCCAGGCCACAGGTAAATGTAAACATTTTCTAGTTGATAATTAGTTGAGTCTAAAGACCTGAGATCAAAGGATAGGGAATGTTAGATGAACTAAAAGATTGTGGAGACAAGATTCTTTTGAAGTCTTATAGTGGCTGCCCCCTTAGAGACAACAGATGACAAATGTTTTCTATTCAGATCTTTAAAAGTTGCTAACCTTTTAGTTAAACTCTTTAGGATTGGGAGGACCTGGAAGAAAAAGATCTTTCTGTGTTAATAGAAATTCTTTACAGATGCAAATTTCCCCCCACAAAGGACAGCTTTGCAGGACCATTTCAAGATACAGCAAAGAAACATGTTTTGGGGTAAAATATTTTGATTTTCTTCCTTGTCTCCTAAGGTTATGCCAGAGTCAGGTTGGAAAGTAAGTCACAATATAGAGGGTTACATAAAACCCATCTGATGAGAATTTATGGTTTGTAGGGCATGACTCCCCAGACCCCTTAGATAGGAATTTGGACAAGATGAAAAATCAGAGCTTAGTTCTCATCTCCAACACCAGGATGCTGGAAGTACGCCAGTGGGAGGTTTAAAAAACCCAGGCTGGGGGCCAACCTGGGTTTGAAACACATCTCCATTTGCCAGCAATGTGATCTTGAGTGAGTTATAGAACTCCTGTATGCCTCAGTTTCCTTATCTGTAGAATGGAAGTTATAATACCTATTTTGTAGGCTTGAGAACATTAAAGGTGATAACAACATGCAAAGTGATAAGAGTTGGGCTTCTCAATCTCAACACTTGACATCTGGGGCTAGAAAATTTCTTTCCCTGGGGGTGCTGCCCTGGGTGGAAGGATGTTTATCACATCTCAGGCCTCTACCTACAAAATGCCAGTAGCACCCCTCCCCCAATTTTGACCACCAAAAATGTCTCTAGTGCCTGGACTCTTCCTTCAATCCCCCAACGATTGTGGCCTTATGCGTTAAATCAGTAACTATTCTCACCAAAGACAGCTCTGCTGAGAGCAAAGAAAGAAGAATCTTCTAAGATCTCTCATCTTTCCTACAGCTGAGATCAAGAAAGATCAGCTGTTGGCACTCCAGGTTAGGTAATCTAGCTTGGAAAGCCATGTCCATTTTTTCTTCTTTACCACAAGGTGGCACTCTGATGTCTGCATTGGAAACTGGGTCGGCTGGAGAGAGGGCTCCTTGGACCACCGTGCAAATAGAAAGCCAATGCTCTCATCTATATTTGCTTTACAATCTATGCTTGCAAAATGTGGTAATTTTATTCCAAACACGTAAATATTATTGAGTTTGCCAAGGATATTGCCTGAATCTGGATAGAGGACTGACATTCAGGACCAAGAGGGAAGGAGAGGGAGAAGGCTGGGGGAGGAACAGAAAAGCTTGCCCACCCTGGCTGGCTTCAGCTATTCATTCCATTTATTAATGCATTTTGGTATCAGCAGACTGCAATGCGGATTTCTGTGGGACTGAGGCTTGTACAGACCCTGTTCTCTAGCCTCAGGCTACTTTGCTGTTTGCGCCAAGACCAGGATAAGGGATTACAGAAGCAGAAAGGCACCTGCCTGGGCTGTGGCTTGATTTCCCTAATCTGCTCAGCCCCTTTGATTTCTTCTCTTTCCTTCTAATTGATTAATCTCTAATACCTTCTTTAACCGAGGGTCCAGTTTCTCTTGGAGGTCAGACTTCAGGTTTGCATAATTTCAACAAATGAGAGCTACATCCTGTTTCAACACAAGTCAGCAACCCCCGCCACTTCTAGCCTGGGATTCTTGAGTTGTATCTACATTGTAGAGAAGAGGAGGTGTCAGAAGCACTGGTCCTTCCCTGGAACCAGTCTCCTTTTTGTCTGTCACAGCTTTAGAGACAAAGGCTTTCCAGTTTCATTGAGTTTGCCACACTCAGTGAAACTGGGAATCTTCAGTGCTTTCTTAGGAGCCTGGAGGCTTTTGGATGAGAATTTTCCTAAAACCTACAGGAGAACAAAAATCAAAAGCAAACCACCACCACCACCACCACCACCACCAGGGGTGAGAAATTGAATTTATTTAACTTAATGAATAGAAAATTCTAGGATACAAGTTATAGTTTTCTGTTATAAACATCTTATCTTAACTAATTTTGCTGGATCACAGAGAATTTTGAAGCATAGAATTTAAAATATGTACACATCTACTTCAACTTTGTTAATTGTCTCACAGCACTTCATGACCTGCTTTCTTACTACTTTTCTAGGTTTATCTACTTTCATCCTAAACTCAAGTGTTTTGAAGATTCCTGGTCAGCAGTTTGCCATTCCTGTAGGTAACGGAGGCGTGACTTGAGCTTGTACTCACTCCATCACCCCCTTATTAGTTGTTAGGATTCTTTTGGTTGCAAGTGACAGAAACTCAATTCAAGTTGGTTTAATTTAAAAAATAGTGCATACATATGAGTTATTGGTTACTTAACAGGTAAATCCAAGGGGTTCATAATCGCATTCAGGAACAGCTGGATCTAGGAAAAATGGTGTCATCAGAGCTACATTTCTTTCTCTCTGCCCCTCATCTCATGCGGTCTTTATTCTAGGCAAGCTGTCTCCATGTGATGGTGTATAGAAGTTCCTGTGTTCCCTTCTACTTGCTTAGCAATCTCAGAGGAATGAAACTTCTATCAAGGGTTTGGAGTTGGAGGGTCATTGGACTACCTGCAGTCCATGTATGAATCAATCCTATACCAGGGAGGAGTTATGCTGGGTGGCCAGATCTTGGTTATGGTATCACCACAGTGCCAGGAAATGGGAACAACTTAAATCATGCAGTTGGGAAAAGGGGAGGGTGGATTTACAAAGGAAAACTGAGACGTTGTTACCCACATTCTGCACAAGCAAATCGACAGACGCCCATTCTGACCGCCCCACTCTGGTGGACAGCCTTCAGCTTAAATGCCACCTTATCTGTGGTATCTTGTCTGACCGGTCACCTTCTTTGTAGCCTTGGCCAACATTTGCACATCCCTCCTTTTAAATCACATTTGGACACAGCTTTGTAAGGGCAAGGACCATACCAAATCCAGTCTTTTTTATTTTTGGTCTTTTAATTATACAAACTTAAATTAGCTTAAAAAATATTCTTTCCCACTGAGCCACTTTAGATACTTTTCATAACAGAAATCTATTTCTTTTTCTATTTACCCTGACTGTCAGGATGTTCAGAGCAAGTTTTGCTCAGCTTAGATAAATACCCTTAACCTAGGCTTTCTGGTATGATTACTCATCTTTCTGTTTTCATGTCTCGACTTGCATCTTTCTACTCTGTATAAAACCTTTAATTTATTAGACTTTATTTTTTAGAGCAGTTATAGACTGCCAACAAATCTATACCATCTATGTATCCACAGAGCCCAGAAAAGATAAATGACCTTCCCAAGGTCATATAAGTGGTGAGGGGCCATATAGAATGAAATGTAGATTATCTGAACTACTTCATACTTCCTCCCTTATTTATATTTAAGTAATTCTAGACAGCATGCGCAGGGCCTCCAGGAGGCAGGGGAAGACTCCAGAGTGAGTGGGGGCTTAGACTCAGCAGTCAGTTTCCTGTTACAAACCATAGTTCTCCACTTGCCAGCTGTGCAAACACGTTGAGTCACTTTGCCTCTCTGACCTGCTATTGCTTCATGCGTAACATGGGGATAGTTAGTACTGCCCTCATAGGAATATTTTGAGAATTAAATAAAATCACATCTTTGAGTGCCTAGCACAGTGCCTAGTTCCTACGAAGCACTCAGCAAGTGTTAGCTGTTATTGTTACTCCAAAATAAAAGAGGTGACTTGACACAGTAAGAGTTATTTCTCACTCACGCTACATTAGCAGGATGGTTCTGCCTTTTATCTGGGAAACCCAATAGTTACTACAATGCAAGTTTCAGAATGGTGAGACTCTTGTCTGTTTTATTCTCTTTTACATCTGTAGTCTGGTACAAGGGAGGTTCTGAAGGGGGCAGAATATACCATCCCAAGATAAGAATTATTTTAAGGTTAAAGGCAACTGAAAGACAGCAGATGCAAGGAGGGCATTTTAATCTCATCTTTTCTTCCTGAAAACAGTAGATAACAACTCCCATGTGAAAGATGTCCTCCCTGTACCAGGGAAAAGGAAACATTCTTCATGGAGCGTTGTAGCTGAGAGAATTCTGTGCAAACAGACCTTGTTAGAACCATTCTTATCTTCCTTTAGCCTCCTCACATAATTCAGTGACTTTCCCACAATTGTGTCTCTTTGTTTTACCGACTATAAAAGTATTTAGGTCTTGCCACTTCTTTGGGTCCTCACTTCCTTATAAGGGCTCCCGCGTTATGTAAAACTGATATAAATTTATATGCTTTTCTCCTGTTGATCTGTATGGGGTCAATTTCATTTTCAGGCCCAGCCAAAAACCCTGAGAGGGTAAACATACAATTTTGCTTCTTCTACGATGTTCTGCATATATTTGTCAAATAAAAGGATGAATAAGTGGAACTGAAGTGGAGCAGTTACTAGTGTTGTCTATCAGATATTTCCATAAAAACATCCTCCTTTCCTGCCCCTTTGAAGTTAAGTGTGACTTGCTTTGGCCAATGAAATGCAAGCAAAAGGGAAGCGTGCTTGAGCTAGGCCAAAAAAGCCAGTGCTGGAACTGCCACAGCATTTCCATGGCTCTGGTGATCATGACAATTCTGCTGTGGGTCTGAGTTGGCCTGAGTCTTTTGATGACTATGATGAGCAGGCAGCTTCCTCCCACTGACCTACATTGGGCATGTAACATGGGCAAGAAATAAACTTCTGTTAAGTCAATGAGATGTGGGGGGTTGTTTGTTACTGCATGTAGCCCACTCTTACGGATACCTATGACTACAACTTAATGAAATGTTGTTGGTATTATTAAAAATTACAAAGGCCAGGCATGGTGGCTCATACCTGTAATCCAGGCACTTTGGAAGGCTAAGGTGGGTGCATCACTTGAGGCCAGGAGTTCAAGACCAGCCTGGCCAACATGGTGAACTGTACCTCTACTAAAAATACAAAAAATTAGCCCTGCATGGTGACACATGCCTGTAATCCCAGCTACTCAGGAGGCTGAGGCATGAGAATCACCTGAACCTAGGAGATGGTGGTTGCAGTGAGCTGAG
Organism: Cheracebus regulus; assembly: GCA_963574635.1. Taxonomy (NCBI): domain Eukaryota; kingdom Metazoa; phylum Chordata; class Mammalia; order Primates; family Pitheciidae; genus Cheracebus; species Cheracebus regulus. The sequence goes on along the minus strand of CAUYQU010009500.1, from coordinate 26,532 downwards.
ATCATGCCACTCTACTCCTGCCTGGGTGACAGAGTAAGCCTCTGTTTAAAAAAAAAAAAAATTTAGAAAAAATACCAAGTGTACTCAGCTCAAGTATTCCATAAATGCTGGTCTCTTCAAGGCCTCACTTTGAGACTCTGTATATGTATTTCTCAATTGCTGTCATCACTTGAAAGATGCTTTTAGAATTGCCACAAGAACATGTAACACATTTATTTGCAAGTCCTTGGCCAGAAAAATCATTACACTTTGGAAGAAGAAGTTCATGTTTGCAAAGAGCTCAAATGAAAAGACACTGGAGTCAGGTCTACAATACAAGGTAAGATTCAGCAGGCTGGAATCATTTTGGGGCAAAATCCAGACAAAACTATGATGAAATGGGGTTTATTTTGCTTGCTGCATAATCTGGCCTAGAATTAATCACATTAGCTGCCTGTTATTAATTAATTAATTAATATTATTGTAGAGATGGGGGTCTCACTATGTTGCCCAGGCTGGTCCTGAGCTCCTGGGTGGTCTCCAAGCAGTCCTCCCTTCTTAGGCTCCCAAAGCCCTAGGATTACAGAAATGAGCTGGGCCTATTGGCTGCCAGTTGTTAAACATTTCTTTTCTTTTCTTTCTTTCTTTCTTTTTTTTTTTTTAGTTTTGAGATAGAGTCTTGCTCTGTTGCCCAGGCTGGAGTGCAGTTGCATGATCTCGGTTCACTGCAACCTCCACCTGCTGGGTTCAAGTGATTCTCCTGCCTCAGCCTACCAAGTAGCTGGGACTACAGGCACGTGCCACCATGCCTGGCTTATGTTTTGTATTTTTATTGGAGATGGGTTTCACCATGCTGGCCTGGCTGATATCAAACTCCTGACCTCGTGATCCACCTGCCTTGGCCTCCCAAAGTGCTATGGCTAACAGGGGTGAGCCACCTTGCCCAGCCCCTAAACATTTCTTTTGTGACAGGCATAGAGCTAGGCACACTCTTTACAAAATTTGCAAAGGTCAGTTTTAGAATCTCCATTGTACACATTGGCTCAGGGAGGTTAAGTTCTTCCGGTCTCCAACACACAGCCATTAAGTGGATACTGGGATTTGCCCACAGGTTTATGTGACCCTAGAACACTTAAAAAGACCTGACTCTCTGCTACAGGTCTGATGAAAGTGGTAATGTGCATGTTCAGTGAGGTTTCCTTCGACTCTTATCCTAGAAAGACAGTAATGCATAGCAGTTAGCCTGCAGTCTTTGACCGTCTCCCCGCCCCCATCTATTTCTTCATCTGTAAAATAGAGTAATGATCATTCCATGACCAGATTATTGTGAGGACTGGATGGGTTGTTTTCTATAGTGCTTTGCATATAATCAACCATTAACCTTCCTGTGACCCAATACCAAAAGCACCTTCTGTTAACTTGAACGCTTATTATAAACTGGGCAGCTAAGTGCATGGATTTAGAAGCTCATGTGTTTGAATCCCGTCTGCACTCCTTCATGGTCTTGGACAAGCCCCTTGACTTTTCTGTTATATGTTTTCATTGCAAAATGGGGGTATTAATTCTACCTACTTCACAGTGTTGTTGTGAGGATTAAATGAGCATATGTGCATTGTCTGTACCTGGCAGAAGAATCATCATCCCAACATAAGTTATTTCTTAACCCTTATGACAATGATGCAAAACAGATGATATTAGCCCATTTTACAGAAGAAGAAACTGAGGTAAGATGTAGATCTAGAATATGTGGATCTCGATCCAGAAGTTCCATTCTATCAGACTGCTAAATCTGGCTAAGCGTGGTGGCTCATGCCTTTATTCCCAGCACTTTGGGACGCTGAGGCGGGTGGATCACTTGAGGTCAGGAGTTCGAGACCAGCCTGGCTGGTGAAACCCAGTCTCTACTAAAAACACAAAAATTAGCATGGTGTGGTGGCAGGTGCCCATAATCCCAGCTACTTGGGAGGGCTGAGGCATGAGAATCACGTGAACCTGGGAGGCGAAGGTTGCACTGAGCCAAGATTGTGCTGGTGTACTATAGCCTGGGCAACAGGGTGAAATCCTGTCCCCTAACAAACAAACCAAAAAACCCTGCTAACTACTTCTTTCCAGTTACTGTTTCTTTCAGCTCTGTTGAATATCCTAGCTTTTCTACTGCCTAATCTTGTGTATTCTTTGGGCTCTAAATAGCATCTCAGAACCTCTGGTTCACTTTTTCTTTTTATTCCTACAGTAGACAATGAGATGGATCCCCTTGCTCTAGAAATCAGGGTTGAAATTATTTTTCTAGAGTCCTGGGACTCACATTTCTGCTTACATGCTTGCTGCAAATTGATCTTCTCTCTCCTTCCATTTGCCACTATTGGTATTGCTTCTTTTGGAAACTATCTCTGAGTAAAAACAAAACAAACCAAAAACAACAACAACAACAAAAATGAGGGCTGGAAATTTAATTACCACTGGCTCTGGGTGAAAACTCCACTCTCTGGCTACTTAAACCGGTGATCTGTGGATCAGGAATACATTGATTTCTCCTGGGAAATGCTTCAGGTGAACCTGGTGTATTGTTAGAGAGGGCTTTGCTCTGATGAGTTACCTGAAGGAAACTCTGGGACGTTGGAGTGGATACGCTGCAGCAACCCATATCACTAAGCAGTTTAAAGTCCACTATTTTCAGCACAGTTGAAAGTGAAAAAAAAAAAAAAGCTTATGCTGCAAAAGTAGGAAGCAGAGTTTAGTAATGCAAATACACAAAACTGCAGACTTTCAGGACCGCTCTGGGGCAGCACTTCCTTGCAGAGTGTTTAAACAAAATGTTTGTTTAAACAGCAGCTAGGCTGGGCCCTTGTGGATTTATTTGCTGGTCATTAGCTGCTGGAAGGAGAAGATGGGGGACAATAAGCTGAGAAGCTTCAATTAAAAGCTAGAAATTCCTGCTGTTGAATATGAGGAAAGTTGTAAATATCCAAGGAAAATTAATAACAAAAAAAGAGACCCCTTTAACCTAAAGCCTATTTACAAGCAACCATCTCCAAAGCTTGGCAGACACCGTTTCCTCTGTACGGACTACTCTTTGCAGCCACATCACTGTCTGCCTAATTTCATTTAATCTTCTGATCCTGCCCTTTCAGGTCTCCTTTTCAGGAAGCATTCCCTGACCTTTTCTATCAGGATAATTACACCAGTTTCACGACGAGCCAAACCTGAAATCTCAAAAGTTTAACATAATAAAGCTTATTTCTCACTCACATAAAATGCTGTATAGGTTGAGCAGCTCTAGTCTGTCATGCTGCTGTTGGGGCATCTGAAACACGTGGCCTTCAAGCTCTCTGAAGACAGAAGAGGGGAGAGAGGAACAGGAAGCAGAATGGCTCCTAATGACTTTGATCAGGAAGTGACGTATGTTACTTCTGCTCACGGTCTATTGGTCAGAATTAGTCACATGACTCCATTGTAACTGCAGAGAAAGATGGAAAATATAGAGGACAATATAGACTATTTGGTGAGGATTAACAAGATTCGGCTTGTTAATCTGCTATACCATCAAGATTGTATTTGCTATACTATCAAGAATAGGTTGAGTGTCCTATGGGTTTTTAAATCAGTCAATCATAGCACTTTTCTCTCTCGGTAATTGCCTGTTTATTAGTCCACCCAAGTCTCAAGCTGAGAAATTCTTTGAAAGAACTAGAACTCATTCTCTTTGCATCTTTTGCACCCAACCCAGCACAGCACATTCAACAACACTCAATAGTTGTTGAATACATGTTAAAAGGAATAAATGGTTCTTCCAGGAATATAGCCATTAAAAAAATGGAGTTGTAATTGTTTTTATATAAATCTCTAGTCTAGGAGATTGAATGTTTTATCTGGGGATCAGATGGCCTTTAATGTTCTAGATGTCAATCAAGTTCTTTGATCTGAGAATCTTCTGACAGGAGCATTTGAAATCTCCTCTCCCCTAAACTTGTACAAGTGATATATTTAATGCTAGACTCTATTCAAAGCCTCTTGGCTTTATTTTAGCTTCCCTATTAATTATGACTTCTTTTATGTCTTCCTATCTTGCATACACAAATTAGGGACAATAAACTCATGACTTTTTCCCATGAGACATGCTCCATTTAAAAAAATTATTATTGTATTAGCCAGGGTTTTCCAGAGAAATAGAAGCGATAGAACCAATAGTATGTAATATTGGTTAGTACAAATAAAGAGGAATTGGTTTATGTTATTAAGGAAGTAGGCAAGTCCCATAACCTGTGTTCTGCAACTGGAGACTCAGGGAAACCAGCGGTGCAATTCAGTCTGAGTCTGAAAGCCTGAGAACCACAGGAGCTGATGACAGAAATCCCAATCTAACGTGAGGAAAAGATGAAATGAGACCTCCCAGCTCAAACAGGCAGGGAAAGAAAGGGCAAATTCCCGCTTCCTCTGCCTTTTGTTCTACACAGGTTGTCAGTGGACTGAACTGGGGGCGGCAGTCTACCTTCCTGAGCTCACTGATTCAAATGCTGGTGCCACCCAGAAGCAATCACAGACACCCCCAGAAACAATGTTTAATCTGGCCATCCCATGGCCCACTCAAGTTGACACATAAATTTAACCACCATAATTATTGTTATATGTATGTAAAATTAATATACACTTGTAAGGTATATATTAGGGTGATGCTGGTCAGAGTGACCTCGTTGAGATCAGTTTTGCCATCCTCTGCTTAAAACCTTCCAAAGATACATGGTGTGGGATTTGGTTCAAAAAATGAGAAGTCCATCATAGTGGTTGAGGTGTGAGTGATGGATACTTCAGTGGCAGGAGTGTAAGAGAGGTGAATGGGTGTGATTTTTTAAAAAATTAAATTTTTCAGCTTTATTGAAATCGATAAACAAAAAGTTGCAGACATTTAACATGGACATTTTGATGAGTTTGGATATATGCATACATTACCATGTCATCACCACAACCAAGGCAGTAAACATTTCCATCACCTCCAAAAAAAGTCTGTGTGTTCTTTTGTGTTGTGTTTGTGTGTGAGCTTCGGCAAGGGCACTTTACATGAGGTCTGTCCTCTTAACGTATTTAAAAGTGCACAATAGCACATTGTTAACTATAGCTGCTATGTTGAATAGCAGATTTCTAGAACTTACTCACCGTACATAACAGAAACTTTGTATCCGTTGAGAGAAAAAATTTCCCTTTACCCTCTTCCCCAGTCCCTGGCAACCACCATTGTACTCTCTGCTTCTGTGAGTTTGGCTATTTTAGATACTTCAAATAAGTGGTATCATACAATATTTGTCCTTCTGTGACTGGCTTATTTCACTTAAAATAAAATCCTTCTATTTTGCAACAACATGGATGAACCTAGAGGATATTATGCTATTTTAAGGCTGAATAATATTTCATTGCATATATCTCATGCTTGCTTTATCCATTCATGTGTCAATGGACATTTGGGTTGTTACCATATCTTGGCTATCATAAGCAATATTGTAATGAGCATGAATATTCAAAGGCAGCGCTAAGAGGCTTTGCTGATGCTCTGGATGAAGGAGTGAAGGAAAGCAGTCCATCAAAGATTGCCAGTGCAGCCATCTCTTTGAGATGTGTGATGATCTTTTGATGTGTTAGGTTGGCTATGCTGTAGCCCCACGTGATTCAACCAAACACTAATCCAGGTGATGCTGTGAAGGTATTTTGTAGCTGTGATTAAAGCCCATAATTGGTTGACTTTGCATAAGGAAGAAAATCCTTATGCAATACTCTGGGTGGCCATGATTCAATTAGTTGAAAAGATTTAAGAGCAGAGCTGAGGCTCCCCTGCTGAAGAAGAAATTCTGTCTGAGGACCACAGCTTCAGCCTGTACCCAAGAGTTCCAGTCTGTTCTTCCTGGTCTTCTGTCCTGCGGATTTGGGACTTGTCTAACTAGTGCTTACAATCTCTTAAGCCAATTTCTTGCAATAAATCTCAATATATGTATTTCCTTTGGCTCTGCTTTTCTGTTGAAACTTCACTGATTTAATACAATGGGCTCGGAATATTCAAAGGCAGGGCTAAGAGGCTTTGCTGATGCTCTGGATGAAGGAGTGAGGGAAAGCAGTCAATCAAAGATTGCCAGTAGATTTGCCCATACGATTATCTCACATACATAATTTTTACACTAGAAAGAGCAAAGGTGTTGCCAAAGTCAGGCTGGATGGTTCACCATGTGCTTTTCTAGGTGATCTCACCCAGTGCCTTTGACATTGTCCTCCAAAACAGGACTCGCCGCTTCAGATCCCACTTATTGATCATTCCTTAAAGTGCTTGCACATTTCCCTGGCCATGCTCAATTACTTAGCACGTTTTAAGGGCAAATCTGCTGGAACTCTCGACAGAACTCCACGAAGTACAAACCAGTATTTTCAATGCCCATGGTTCCAGCCCTCAAATATCTTGAAGTGACAATGTTCATGCCTTTCCCTTGTGGTTCGTCACCTTCCTCTTGTGGCTAAAGGATTTGGGATGGGGTGGGTGGGTTTTGAGCTGTTTCCTGGGAAGGCCCCAGAGTGGGAGAGGCTAAGTGAGGAAAAGATGGTTCTGAATCAGAATTTCCTTATGGACGGCATGATAACAGGTGATCTCTGGAGCCCTTTCAAATGAGTCTGGAAAGGTGCATGGCTGCTGCAGTGTTGATATCAGGGAAGAGAACCGTTCTCTCTTATGGATGGTCCATGGGGAGATTGCTCAGTTGACCGCAGATCCTTCTGGAAGTTTCTAGATGCTTTTGAAAATCTCTGCTGTGTGTTGTTAAAGAAGCATCTAGAAAGTGGAAAACTGGGGCAAATGTCCCCCCTGGGGCCCAGGAGGGTGTCCATAGTTTCTGACTCTTTTGAGCAGAGTGAGTGGCTATAGGCTACAGGCAAAAACGTTTAAAAAAAGAAGTCGGGCTCATTTATAGTCAGGCTCATGACCTGTTTCTCTTTCCCCATCACAAAGGCAAGGGGTGGGGGGAAGTTTCACCGTGGCACCTGGCCCCTGTTCAAAGCTTTCCTTGAAAGTCACAAAAACCAGGAAAGAGCTCCCTGCATTGTAAAAACTGTATGTGCTCATTATAAAAATTCACACAGCATACATACATATATATACATATAAAGGAGAAAGAGAAAAGCCTTTCAGACTTCTATTAACCAGACATGATCTCTGTTATATTTTGATATTCTAGATTTTTCTGAACACACCTTCACCCACAGGTACTCTCTCTTGCCTCTTTCATACAAACATTCAATCTCACACACACTCACAATACACATACATATGCTCACATACACATGCACACACTAAAAACTTTCTCATACTCACACACCCACATACACTTCTATGTCAATGAGATCACATCAAACCTATTCTGTAACCTGCTTTTTCATTTGACATTATGCCATGATCCTCTTTCTGGGTCAACACATTTAAAAATATCTCATCAATTTTAATGGCTGCTTAAAATTCCACTGTGTGGTTAGAACACGTAATAGTTAACCAATTTCCTATTGGTGGATGTTTAGGTTGATTTTCATGATTATTGTAGAAACTGTTGCTATGAAAATCCTTGTGGTTACATCTTAATCCACATGTATAATTTACTGCTTGCTTTAACATGTCTTTTTAAAAAAAAAACCTCTTTTAAAAGTAGCTATGTAACAGTATTTTCGAGGAGTTGAGATGAGAAAATAATGTGGCACTTCCTGAGATGTCTCAATGTCCTAGGAACGTTCTCAGTATAGAAATAAAACCAAGAAGCCAGGCTGAAGTCAGTGCTGCCCAGGCTTTCTGATTATAAGGATCAGGAAGGTTGCATGCTAAAAGTCCAAGATCCTGGGCTCTGTGTGACCTATTGCGTCACTCTTCTCAGGGGCTGACCCAGAGGCACCAGGCATAGATGGGGACTCAGTGGCAGCAGGAGAAGGTGCTGGGAACCCACCCACCCTCTTCTCTTTCTTCACAGAATATGCTTCTGAGGTTCAGTTGCACATCCCCCTGCCATGACATCATACAACGCCAGGAAAATTCTTAGGTGTGGTCTGGCTCCTTTCAAGGAAATTGCTATTTTTCCTGCCAGTGCTTGCTTCAAGAATGGGCATTTGATTCAATTTGGTCCAGTGAGAGGAAAAGGGAAATCTACTGAAAGATCCAGACAAAGTTTTATCTTTCCTAAAAAAAAAAAAAAAAAAAAAAAGATAGCCTCTTTTCTTCCTTGAGGGGTCATGGACTCAGAATATTCACCTGGAATTGCTGCTGCAGCCATCGGAGACCCTCCTGAGGATGGAGCTGACACTAAAGACAACAGAGAGGAGACAGAAAGAAGCTGGGTTTTTCACGACACCACTGAGTGCCTGCATCAACCTACTCTAAAATCTGTCCTCTCTGTGCATTTCCTATTATCTGAAATAATAAATTCTTTTATTATTTGTTAGCGTTCCCATGACTTGCAGCTCAACCATCCTAACCAATACACACCCACTGAATCAAAATCTCCAGCAATAAACCAGCCTCAGGTGATTCTGACTTATCCTCAAGTGTGAAAACCACTGGAGAGATGGAGAGGACATTAAATTGGTCACCACAGGCCCAGTTTCTGGTACTGGCTCTGACTTAAATTGCTGAGCCATCTGGGGCAAGTCACCTTCTCTCTCTCTGAGCCTCAGCTTCCTCATGAACCAAGAAAGCATACACCACGGGGATTCCCTCTCTCTTTGTGTTACCCTGTTTTGCTGCAATATGGTTCTAGGTAAGTAAGGTGGGTACCTTTGGCAAGACAGAACACAAACCAAAGAAAATATTCTATTAAATAGTTTGACATCAGTACTGTTCAGTAGGAAGGAACAAATAATGTTTTTTCCATCATTTTCCTCTCTGAGCAATATTCAGGCAGATGGGGAACCTGGAGGCAGATGGAGCTTTGTGATGTCAGCGTCCACTTCTGAGGACTGTGGGCTGCTTTCCCAGGGAATGTGCATTACCTGTGGCAAGTTGGTTGTAGGAACAGACCCAAGGGAACGCCCAGTGGGATTGGAGGCAGCCCACCCGGCCCTCCCCAGCCCTGCCCACGATCTCTAAATGATCAGCAGTAACGTCATAGTTCCAAGAAGCCAGAGTTGTGGCTCGACTAGCTGAAGTCTGTAGGCTGTGCTGATGTGATGGGGGTAGCCATACACCAAGCCCACAGCTGGCTGCCAGTCTAATGCCAAACAACTGTGTTAAGGAAGTCACTTTCCTCTATTGTCTTATTCAGCTCCTCAATCTCCCTCCATTACTGCTGCCATCTTCTGTGGATTCTACCCCAGCAGTGGATTTCACATTAGCTTCTCCACACGGGACAGTTCTTCCCACTGTCAATGACTTATGAGTTCAGGCTATATAATCTCTCATAGGGACTGCGGCCATAGCCCTTAAATGATCACCCAGCCTCTCCTTTCTAAATTCTCTGCTTTTTAAATTGGCCACCAGAATATTTTAATGATCCCTCATAGAGGTTCTCTTAGCTCTAATGGCATTACAGAATAGCTTTGGCTTTGACTAAATCTTAGTCTCTCCTGTCTCCTGGTTCCCATCACTTTCCTCTTACAAATACTTTCCTGAGATAAGCGCTTTTTAAGACCAGACTCCACTTGTAGATTCCAGGGGCAATTAAATAAGCAATAATGGACAGGAACAAGCTGGCAAATTTTAATTATATTTTATAGCTCACTATTAAATCTATTAATATGGGCCCAGACACTAATTTCCATCTGAGGCTTGTTTTTCAGCCCCATCTCTGTGTAGGGCGCTAGGACAAGGTCTGGAGAGAGGTAGGTTATGTAGCTCTTGGTTAAAGGGGCTTGTAGTACTTGATGATGACTTTCTGCGGGACTTAATACTGCCTTCTGAATTGATTACAGCACATCAGGGATTCTCTAGTTCTTGAAAATGTCCAAGTAGAGTGCCTGAAACTACCTCAGTTTTGCCACTTTTTGTCTGGCAAAACTCAGGTTCCATCCCTATAGCTACTGTGACTAACTGAGGAAGGCCTTTGAAAAAAAACAATTTAAAAACAATTTTTGATTAAGTGCAAAGGAAATATGCTGAGCTAGTCCTGTGTTTCATTTTTAGTAGTTTTTTAAAAATTTTGTTTTAGAACAAAAAGATAAACCTTATTTTTAATTTTTTTTTTTTTGAGACATTTTCATTCTGTCACCGAGGCTGGAGTGTAGTGGTGCAATCTTGGCTCACTGTAACCTCCGTCTCCCAAGTTCAAGCAATTTTCCTGCCTCATCCTCTTGGGTAGCTGGGATTACACGCATGTGACACCACGCTCAGCTAATTTTCTTTTCGTATTTTTAGTAGAGATAGCGTTTTACCATGTTGGCCAGGCTGGTCTTGAATTCCTGACCTAGATGATCTGCTTGCCTCGGCCTCCCAAAGTGCTGAGATTACAGGCATGAGCCACTGTGCCCGATCTTTATTTTTAATTCTAATAAAGCAACTTTTAATTCATGTTTTATTCAGGCTTAGCATGGCATGGTATAGAAAACAGTAATAGACAGAAAATTAAAAGTTCAGGATTCTGGCTCTTCTTTTGGTATGTTCTACGACCTTGGGCCATGGATTTAATCTTAAATGACTAGAATTTCTGATCTGTAAAATAAGAGGATGATCCTAGATGACGGTCATCAAGTAGGTTTCAAATCAAGTCCACTTTTCCTGGCTACCTGGAGTTCCGTACTGAGGATTCTGAGGCTGAGCCATGATCAGTTAGTGATATCTGCCATGGTTGCAGGATAGGGGAGCCCAGGTTCAAGGCAAAAATTATCTTTTCTTATGAAATAATAAACCACTCAGGTGATCAGGTCGAGCTATGTCTAGTGTGTTGTTTACTAACTCAGACCTAACACAAACTCCAATCTTAATTCAGCCATTGCAATTTGGAGCAGTGAACTGTAGATGATCTTTGACATCTGAGGTTTGTTGTCTATCTTCTTGTGCTACACAGATATCTTATGACATTTGGCTGCTTGGGATCAGAGATACTGGGCTCATTCTTTTTCTGGACTTCGAGTTATTTAGAAGCAGTCATTGTGAACTTGATCATCACAAGGACGTTTCTTTCTGAGTCTTTGTGAGCTGGTAGCTACCTGGCAACTTGTGAAGAACAAAAGTGAAGTGATGACAAGCTTGAAGTGAAATATGAAAGACCAAACCACAAAGCTAGAAGTGATACATAGAACAGAAATAAAGCTCCATGGAAGAGTGAAAGGTGTGAATAAAGGGACTTTAGGAAGGACGTCAGAAGATATGAACCCCCTCTAGAGGACATTGAGACCCTGGGAGGTAAAGTAATTCCTCCAAGACCCCATAGCTAATAAGTGGCAGACCTGGGGCTCTGGACTTCAAGAAGACAGGGCTTTTTCTCTTATACCTGTACTATGCAGCACCTTCCAATTCACTCCAAAACGTATAGAAATTGGGATGAAATTTGTCACAACTGTAGGGTACAACTGTGGCTATACTGTTTTTTTACTTGGAATAAAAATGTGTGGGAGTTCCCACATGACATATTTGCATGATACTCAGTATCTACTTTAGGGGCTCCACCTCACACCCCATGAATTGGCCAAGAAAACTGGGGGCTTATGCATAAGCTTATCCATTCAGGCAGGGAGAACCTGAAGCCATGGCAGTCGGTTGTTGCCATTGCTTCTCACTGCCACAATGATGTCACTGTGGGACACCGGGCTGCAGTCCAATGGCCAAGCCTGGTCCACGTGGAGTGTCTTCCTTCCATGATCTGCTGGTGCCATACCTGGCTGAGTACACTGCGACCTAATGTTCAGTCCCAAACACAGCTGCGGCAGGAATGGATGGCACAGGTGATGTGAGCATTTGTCCTTTTCAGAACTGCAGACCTGGGACCATTGTCTCCCATGTTTTCCCTGGGGATCTCTTCCTTCTTTTCTCCCTCCCTCCCTTCCTCCCTTCCTCCCTTTCCTTCCCTCCTTCCCTCCCTCCCTTCCTCCCTTTCCTTACCTCCTTCCCTCCCTCCCTTCCTCACTCCTCCCTCCCTCCCTCCCTCCCTCCCTCCCTCCCTTCCTTCCTTCCTTCCTTCCTTCCTTCCTTCCTTCCTTCCTTCCTTCCCTCCCTCTTTCTTCCTTTCTTCGTTTCCCAACAGAGTTTTGGGACAAAAAGAGTTTTGCTCTTGTCTCGCAGGTTGGAGTGCAATGGTGTGATCTCAGCTCACTGCAACCTCTGCCTCCCGGGTTCAAGCAATTCTCCTGCCTCAGCCTTCTGAGTGGAGATATTAAAGTAAACATCTTTGCCCATTTACAACTATTGATATTTTAGTTTTTCTTGGGTCAAAGTCCTAGGAAGGTCAGTGTAAATTAATTTTTAATGGCTAATGAAATATGTATATTTTCCAAATTATTTTCCTTCAATGTAGAGTGTCAAGTCATAATAAATGAGTGTGGCTATTTCTTTACACACTTATCAATACTGGATTCTTATAACTTTTGTTATTTTATTTCTGATTTAAATAGCCATGAAAATCACTCATTTGAATTTATTTCAATTGAACATTTTAATGTTTGCTATTTGTATTCATATTTTCAAGGGAAAAAAGGTTCTTTTAGTTGATGTTTGTGTCAACTTTTGAGGTATCCCATTACTTTTATAATCATTCTCTGCTTCTAGTTGAGAGTGCTTTTGGATGAAGCCAGTGAGTTTTATTTTAGCACATTTTATGGAATTGAATTATTCTAATGGACTAGGATATGGACTGCCTATGTATGTGTGAGCTGTCTTCTAAGACATTAATATACTTTTTCAAGTGCTCTCATTGAGCCATTGGTAGGAAAAGAAGGTCAAATAAATCTGAGGATTTTTTTTTTTTGGTGATTTAGTTACATTTGCACATTGAAGAAGGATGGTAATAGCCCCAATTGTTTAGCAATCCTAAAGGCAAAAGGGGATTTGCCAAAATAGAAACCATGTTAACACTGTATTTTCCGGTGAAATTTAAACAATTGGTGAGTATAGAAAAGCCAGGTTGCTTCTCCTGACTAGCAAAATCTGACCAGCTGCAGATGTGAAGACGCTTGGGAAAGGACTTCTGCTCACTGGCTTTGTTATCTATTGCTGAAGTTATCATAATTTCATGGGGTTTAGAGCAAACACACTTATTAACTCACATTTTCTGTAAGTCAGGAGGTCAGGAGTCTGGATATGGCTTAACTGGGTCCTTTGCCATAATCAAGTCAATGGGCACGGCTACAGTCTCATCTGAAGTTCAATTGGGAAAGAATCTGCTTCCAGACTTGCTTAGGTTGTTAATAGAATTCATTTCCTTACACTTATAGCACTTCAGGATGCAGTTTTATTCTGGCTGTAGACTACAGGATGCTGTCAGCCCCTAGAACCTTCCTGCAGTACCCAGAGGCCACCCTTCTTCTACCATTTAAAACAGATGAAGTGTTTTTTTTTTCCATGTGGGCTTTCCCCAACATGATCTCTTACGTAATCAAGTCTGCAAAGGAGAGCAAATCTCCTTGCAAGATGACATTACAATCTCCTATAACAAAATCACGTACGTGTAATCATGTACATGAGGTCACATACATCCCATCACTTTGCTGTAAGGATTCTTTCAATGACTGGCTTCCACAAGATGGAAGGAAGGGCTATGAAAATTAGAGATTCAAGAATAGGGCTGGACACAGTGCCTTTCTCTCATCGTACATCCATCTGTGCATGACTCTAGTATTTAGTTTCCTGCTTTCATGAACCAACACATTTCTTTAATTGAGTCAGTTCTCTCTCACCTGTCATTGAAAAAATCCTTACAATATATTCCATGCTTCAGTGTCTGCATCTATAAAGGGGGATAATAAGAGAATCTACTTCATAGGGTTATTGTAATAAGCACAGAGCTCCCAGCACTGAACTGCTGTTATTTTCATTATTGTTTGCAAAAACCTGGGAGCTAAGACTGTATTAGGGAGTTTATGTGCAGAGACTCTAATATTATGCAAAGGTGATCAGGAGGCCTTGAAGAAGGGAAACCAAAGTTTGATTGTAAAAATTGCTTCCTGACCTGGAGTTGAGAAATAATAAAATAAGTGACTGAATACACTGTTCATCACATGCTTTGCCAGAAAACTTCATTGACCAGGCTGGTTCATCACCTGTCCAGGCTACAACAGACTTTCATGGAGGCAGGAGGACACCTTGGTGACTTCCCTGAGTGTGATGCCCGTTCGATTCTCCCCCAAGTCTTCTCCCATCCTTTCCTGACAGTGCTTTCCTCTAAGAGAAAAATCTATTACACGACAAGGTCTTTCTTGGCACCTGCAGATCTGCTCCGGGAGCCATCTCAGAGGGAACAAAAACTTTTTTTTGTGGTTTGTATGCAACACATCTAGGCTTAAGTTCTCAGAAAAGACTGAACCATGTATTAATACATTGCATTTCTAACGGGTAACTGGAGGAGGCTTTCTTTACTCAGCCAGTTTGGAGAATGTTCCTCTTATGACAGCAGAAACTCTATTCTTATCTTTAAGAAACTTTTAAAAAATTCTGATTTGTTGATTTTACTACATGAATTCATTCTGAGTCCTTGAATGTGCAAAATTATAGCTGCTACACCTTTCCCAGGTGAGATGGGAAACCTGAAGTGCATGGAGATGCAACTGAATACCCCATTCCTCCCCGGACTTTGTACAGAAAGTAAGAGAATGAGAAGGTCATATCCAATGGTCCTTGCCAATTCTTATATTGTCTTGCTGATAGATCAGTTACTCCTTTACCTTAAAAAAAAGTCCAAATATCTTAAGGTTCATTCATTTGCTCTACAAAGGGTGTTTCTATAAGCAGCAGCAGTTGACAAATTCTTATCATATTTTTCAGAAATGCAACCACATAACACAGAAATATGGTGGGTTTAGTTTGAAATCAGTCCTGAGAATATGTAACTTACCTGCAAGGTTGTAAAGTCTTTGAAGTCTGTGCCTTATTTATATCCCAAACTTGCGATTTTATTTTTAGTAAGTCAAAGATCTCCAACCTCTTGGCCATGGACCAATACCAGCCACTCCTCATCACTCGCATTTCTGCCTGAGCTCCGCCTCATGTCAGATCAGTGGCAGCATTCGATTCCCATTGCAGTGTGAACACTATTGTGAATGGCATATACAAGGAATCTGGGCTGCATGCTCCTTAGGAGACTCTAATGCCTGATAATCTGTCACTGTCTCCCATCACCCCAGATGGGACCATTTAGTTGCAGGAAAACAAGCTCTGGGATCCTCAGAACTTCTGTATTATGGTGAGAACTTCTACATCATGTCACTGCACTTTAGCCTGGGAGACAGAGAGAGATCCTGTCTCAAACAACCAAATACATTACATATTAAAATGTAATAATATTAGAAAGAAAGTGCATAATAAATGTAATGTGCTTGAATCATTCCAAAACCATCCCCACACACCATCCATGGAAAAATCGTCTTCCATGAAACCGGTTCCTTATACCCAAATGGTTGGGGACTGATGTCATAAGTGATCAGCAAATGATTTGTAAAAGATGGTAGGACCCTTAGATGCTGGTAATGAAAGAAAATAAATATTTCATTTGGGTTGCCTACTGTTAGCCTTTGTTGTGGGTTGACTAGCGACTCCCCCAAATATATGCTCTCTCAGAACCTCAAAATGTGACTGTTTGGAAACAGGATTAGGGTTAGGATTAGGGTTGGGATTAGGGCTAGGGTTAAGGCTGTTACTGTAGCCCTAGGAATCGAATGTAGCCTCCAAGTAGAGTTTTTTTCTCAAGATGATAATGGTCTGAAGTGCCGTAAATTATAGGTAAAAGTGAATTAAAAGAATAGTAGTAGAACTTGTTTTCCAAATGAAATCTTATGTGGAAACCGAATCTATAAAACAGGTAAGAATGGATATTCTTGGAGTGAGTGGGCTGCAAGTAACCTAAGTCTTGCTCTCTTGGTCTTGCTAGCATTTCCTGCTGTGGTTTCCAAGGCCACACTGAAGAATCCCAGGTCTCTTTAGAAAGAGAGATTCAAGATGGCATGTCTAGCCTATTCCTCATTGAACCAGTGAAGATGCCCAGGCTAGAAACAGAAGGTTGTTTGGCTAGATCCCCATCCACATGGGTCTTAAGTTTGGGTTCCTCCTTCTTACAGAGTTAGACGCAGGACACAGGATCAGGGTGATAATCTCAAATATCTATCACAGCCAGACAGGTGAAGTAAATGAGTGATGTAAGCAGGGAGGGGGCCCGGTGATGGGAGACAGCCTGCCTCCATCATTCATTGGATGGCTGCAGGTAGGGAAGTGAGCTCAGGGAGGCAGATCTCGTGATGGTTTTCAAGTGAAGCCATAAAACCATACATGTATTTAAAATAGCTTCCCTCCCCAACCCTGGCTGGGTGTGTTGGCTCACATCTGGAATCCTAGTACTTTGGGAGGCTGAGGTGGATGGATCACCTGTCAGGAGTCTGAGACCAGCCTGGCCAATATGGTGAAACTGTGTCTCTACAAAAAATACAAAAATTAGCGGGGTGTGGTGGCACGCTCCTGTAATCCCAGTTACTTGGGAGGCTGAAAAAGGAGAAGTGTTTGAACTCAAGAGGGGAGGTGGAGGTTTCAGTGACCTGAGATTGCGCTACTGCACTCCAACCTAGGTGATACAGTAAGACTCCATCTCAAACAAAAAAACAAAAACAAACAAACAAACAAACAGCTCTCCCGTCAGATGTTGACAATTAATTAAAACTTTTTAAGGTGTTATATTAAAAAAAGCAGAAAGAAACATGCCGGGTGCTGTGGCACATGCCTATAATCCCAGCACTTTGGGAGGCCAAAGTAGGCTAATCACCTGAGGTTGGGTGATCATGAAGAAACCCCGTCTCCACTAAAAATACAAAATTAGCTCGCCATGGTGGTGCATGCCTGTAATCCCAGCTACTTGAGAGGCTGAGGCAGGAGAATTGCTTGAACCCAGGAGGCGGAGGTTGCGGTGAGCCAAGACTGCATCACTGCAGTCTGGCCTGGGCAACAAGAGTGAACTCCATCTCAGAAAAAAAAAAAAGAAGAAGAAGAAGAGAAAAAGAAATAACTTGAAGGTTTCATTAGACCTTGTGATGTGGCAAGAACTCCCAGCTCCTCTGGATCCATGGTAGCTGCCTTTCTAGTGTCTATCCTCGTTCCCTCTGGTACCAGGCTGAGACACAGTCAGCTGTTAGTTGGGATAGGAGGCTGAGGGTAATGTCAGAGCAAAGACTTTCAATGAAAATATGTATTTTATTTAACAAACACTTATAATAGTTACTATGTGCCAGTCCTGCTCTAAGCACAAATATCATCTCCCTTCATCCTCATAATAGTTTCATTGGAGGTACTATTACTGATCCCTTATTACAGATTAGTAAACTGAAGCCAGAGAGGTGGCATAGCTTGCCCAAGGTCATGCAGTAAATAAGGGATGCAGCCAGGATTCACACCCTAAGAATTCTGGCTCTGAGGTCTGTGCTCAAAACCGCTACTCCAGCTGCCTTGGAAAACAAAGCAGAAAAAGCAACCTTTGCTTTCTATGTAATGTAGCATCGTCCTCAAAACATAGGAGTTGAGAAAAGAGAATGAGAATCAGCCAGACTGATCTGACTCTGAAGGTCGTTAAAGCGTCTGGAAAAGCTTGGCAAGAACCCAGCCTTTTCTCTACTCATTATGTAAAGTGCCCCTGGGTTCTGAGGAGCACCCCCTCATTCTCATGTGTTCTGGATTGTGGCTCAATTATTGCAGAGAGGAATGATGGCTGCTCAACCCGAAAAACAGAGAAAGAGAAACAAGGTGAAGTATTAGTCTCCCTAAAGATAATTAGACCCAAAGAGATGATTTTAAAGGCTGCTTTAAAAAAAAGGCAGACACTGCTGAAGCATATCCAGTCATCAAAACTGTTCTCTGTAATCTGAGCATTGGAGCAGAGGAGAGCGGGAGAGAAAGGAGAACGCACATTTATGCTTCATCAAGAAAGCTCCAAGCTCAGGAAATTCTACATGGTGGAAAGGATCAACCACTTCTCTCTGTTCTCTTTGGTATAGATGGCGTGGTCAAAATAGCTGAAACTCAGCTGGACACAGTGGCTAACACCTGACCAGAACTTTGGGAGGCTGAGGCAGGCAGATTACCTGAGGTCAGGAATTTGAGATAAGCCTGGCCAACAGGTGAAACCCCGTCTCTACTGAAATTACAAAAATTAGCCGGATGTGGTGGCGTGTACCTGTAGTTCCAGTTACTTGTGAGGCTGAGGCATGAAAATCAATTGAACCTGGGAGGCAGAGGCTGCAGTCAGGGGAGATCATGCCACTGCACTCCAGCCTGGGAGACAGAGCGAGACCCTGTCTCAAACAAACAAACAACAAAAGAATTGCTGAAAAACTCTATTAGCGGATTTGGAGATGCTCTGGATCCTGCTAGCCCTGCAGATGTTATGAAATAGACAGATAAGGGAGACAACCCTGAGTGTTCCAGGTGCAGATGAAGTTTCTGCAGAGGCATAGTGAAAGCAGCAAGGGTCTTATGTTTGAAGTCTCCATGTGTTTGAAGCTGGTCATGGGGTCTGAGATCACTGGGTTCTTGTGTTGGAGTTTTGTTGGTGGAAATGAGGGTGAAGCCAATTGGCTAATGGAAAAGCCTGGTGAAAGGAATGGGCAGGAAGTCAGCTGACCTGGGTTTCAGCTGCGTTTCCGACTTTATCTAGTTTGTCCAAAAGGATGGCTAAATCGTAGAAAAGAGAGCTTTATTGGTGATATCAGCTTGCAAGCTGGGAAGAGAGGGTTTCCAGCATGGACTGAAGGTGCTCTCTCTTTGAAGAGGAGAAGGAGAGATTGGGTTTTATACCTCATTGGGCCTGTATCATACGTATTCGACAGGTCGGGGGAAGGCTATACATAGCTGTGAGGGAGCCATGCGCAGGTGTGATGAGTAAATATCTATGCAACATAGATCCCATGCTCGCTTTGGGGTGAAGTTTTAGAATTAAAATGAGGTGGAATTTGGCTCTTTATGTCACAAGGCATACTATAGGACACAAAGACAATTTATGCATAGCCTCTATAAACTGATGAAACTGGCCTGACATCTGCAGTATCTTTTCAGTAAAGAACCCTCTGTCCAATCAGAGCTGTAGTGGTCTGGGATGGAATCCCAGTCCCACCAATCTCCTCTGTTAGACTAGGAGCTCCTTAAGGCCAAGGGCTTGGTCTGCCTTGCTTACCTTTATCCCCCTTCAACCCAGCACCATGCCTGCCACACAGTGGATGCTCTTATTTATTGACTAAATGAGAGAAAATAGATCTAAGTTCTATGCTCTAGAAATGTTGTTCTAGCCACATGGCAGAGAGGGAACTGGACCACAGTGGGGTTAACAGCTCATATTGTTAGTGAGTTCATCCATAGGAACTTAGAAATTTGCTGTGCCAGCCAGGCCCTGAACCCTGATCATGGGTAACTTGGTTTCCTTAACCTTAGGGTGTCAGTTGATAAATAGGCATCTATTTTGGTCTCTCTGCTCACATCTACAATGGAGTGGGAACTCTGGAACATGAACTGTAGACACAGAAGTCTTACAGCAGCCAGAGAAGGCCCAGGAAAGTCTATGGAGAAGCCCACACTTCTGCTTCCCAAAGCTGAACTGAAGGAGGAATGCAGAGTGTTAGATATTCAGCTGGTTCAGCGATAAAACATAACTAGCATGTGTCCTGTCCCTTTTCTGTCCTGCCCTCATGGAAGACACAACTAATCCATCAAAAGGGGCTTTTCTGCAAGCCTGGATGTGACAGCCACCACCAATAAATCAACCTGACATGATGCTCTTCCCAAGCCCTCACCCATCTCCTCTTCCCGACTTGTGCTACGTTGAGGGAAGCAGTGTAACACATTAGTTAAGGTTCTCATGTCAGGCCACTGGGGTTTGAATCAGTTCCAATGCTTGCTCTGTGATTTTTGTCTCGTCACTTAGTCACACAAAGCTTCAGTTTCCTCTCTTGTGAAATGGAGGCAAAGCAGGATCTCCCCACACTTGTAGAACATTTATTTGTGTGGTTTTATGATCAAAGTGATCTTCTCCGTTAGACTAGGAACTCTACGAGGCCAAGGGCTTTGTCTACCTTGCTTACCTTTATCTCCCTGGAGCCAAGCACTTTGCCTGGCACACAGTGGATGCCCAACCTGTTATTTATTGACTAAATGAGAGAACATAGATCAAAGTTCTATGCTCTGGAAATGACGGCCACACAGCAGGGAGGAAACTGGACCACAGTGGAAACCAGGAGGCCAGACAGGAGGCCAACTCCAGAAACAACTGAAAAGTCAAAGTGACCTTGAACCTTGTAAGATGATGACAAAGGGATGGAGAGAAGCGAAAGATGTTGAGAGCTAGGAGGGAAGCTTTGTCTTAATAGATTACAGCCAAGTAATTCACTCCTTTTTTTTTTTTTTTTAATTTTTGCATTGACAGCTGCCATCTTGCTTAATAGAACTTCTAAAAGGGGAGGGAGAAGAAAAGTAAACATAAACTATTTTGCAGACTGGGGTGGGGGAAGGCTTACAGACTCCATGCTCAGCAGAAGTGGGCAGAACCCATCTATGAAACCTCTTTCCTCTGGTCCCCTAACAAAGAACGTTCCTTACCACCCTTTAAAATCAGCACCTTGCTCTGCCAACTCGCAGCTCAAAATGTCCAGCAGGAGTGTCTTATGAGCTCAGTGAATTAACTGCCGAGGTGAGAGGAACAGGTTTATTGAAGTCGTCAAAGCTGAAAGCCTGTTTGAGCTGTGATGTGTCCTGCCGAGCATTTTATGAATATGCAGAATCAAATAGGAGCTAGCAGGAGCCAGAGGGAACAGGCAGAAAGGATCTCTTTAAAATCCCAGACAAGAAAGACACACATTTCAACTCATTAAAACACACAACAGGCTTTTATAGACACTTTCAAAAAGAGCTTTCTACTGAGTAATATCCCAGGGGACACTTTTTTTTTTCTTTGTAGAAAGTTTTCTGGGGCACCACCAAATGTCCTAAGGCAGGTGTTTGTCTTGAAGGTCTGGACAGAAGTGAAGGGCAGCCCTTCTGCTGGTGACAAATCAGATCCATGATCTAAGCTTTCCAAAGACATTTCTCTTCATTCCCCAGTTATCTAATCTCCCAGATTCATTTACACTTTTCAGTTTGATGGTCTTCACTTGACAGCACGGCCCATATGCTTGCCACTTGTGATGGAAGCGGTTCTGCTTGAATTCGCTTATTTAGTTTTAATGTCCTAATTTTAAGGTTGCCTCTGGGTTTTTTCACCACTCACTAATTGTAAATGACTCCCTCTCCTTTCTCATGTACACCTTAGTGGAAAGCTCACTCTCCCTCCCTGATGACTAAAGTTCCTTCATGGAGTCACCTTGAAGATTTCTCAGCAAAAATGTGGCATTGTGCAGACTCCTCCCTGAAGCTCCTCACATGAGGTGGCATCGGATGCCATCATTTTCTTTACTTGAGGGTCAAGTCTTCTCTTCTTCCTTTGGTTTCCTTGGGTATCTGCATTTTTCTTACTTGACATCCAAGTCCACAAGAAGCTTCTATTTCCATTCCCCTTCTAAACAGAAACCACACCAGGAAATGTCAAAAAATGCAGCTACATTGGCGAAAAAAATTCTTATTTATTTGTATTGTCCAAATGTTAGCTAATTAGACCCAAGATTGCCTTTATTACCATACTTACTCATGTCTGTCTTTTTTGTGTGTGTGAGATGAAGTCTTGTTCTGTTGCCAGGCTGGAGTGCAGTGGCACAATTTCGGCTCACTGCAACCTCCCACTCTCGGGTTCAAGTGATTCTTCTCCCTCAGCCTCCTAAGTAGCTGGGATTACAGGCACGTGCTAATATGCCCAGCTAATTTTTGTTTTTAGTAAAGATGGGGTTTCACCACGTTGGCCAGGATAATCTTGATCTCCTGATCTTGTGATCTGCCTGCCTCGGCTGCCCAAAGTGCTGGGATTATAGGTGTGAGCCACCACGCCTGACCTTCATGTCTGTCTTTTGTGGTGATTGGCAAATGTAACACTAATTCATCACTTGTTCTGAGAATCATGCCATGCTCTTCGTCATACGACTTTGCAGTACCCTTCCACTCTGACTCTAAATGGCCCTGTGACTTGATTTGTCCAGTGAGATATTATTCAACGTGATGTAAGGAGGCATGAATGGGCTTCACGCTTGGGTGTATTTCCTTTTGCTTTCTGCCATTGTCTGGGGAAGTACATTCCCAGGCTACTCTACTGGTCCTTGGAGAATGAGGGACAATTGGAGTGAACTAAGTCCCTTAGTCTTCCCCGTTAAAGCCAGTTTACATCTAGCAAAGACCAGAAAAACTGCCCAGCCAAGCAGACCCATGAACTAAAGTAACAACCTGCTGGCTGGGCGTGGTGGCTCTCACCTGTAATCCCAGCACTTTGGGAGGCCGAGGCAGGCAGATCACGAGGTCAGGAGTTTGAGACTAGCCTGGCTAATATGGTGAAACCCTGCATGTACTAAAAATACAAAAATTAGCCAGGTATGGTGGTGCAGGCCTGTAGTCCTAGCTAGTTGGGAGACTGAGGCAGAAGAATCACATAAACCCGGGAGGTGGAGATTACAGTGAGCCAAGATCGTGCCACTGCACTCCAGCCTGGGTGACACAGTGAGACTCTGTCTCAAAAAACAAAACAAAATGAAACAAAAAACCAACTTATTGTTCGAAGACTCTGAATTTTGAGGCAGTTTGTTATGCAGCATTATTTTAGCAATAAATAACTGCTATATCCCAAGATTATACCTATCAATTAGTAATGGGTCTTCATATTCCTTCATATCTCAGGAAATAGAAGTAGTTGGATGCATTGGGAGGAGGCCATGTGATATAGTTTGGATGCTGTCCACTTTAAATCTCATACTGAATTGTATGGCCCTAATGTTGGAGATGGGGCCTGGTGGGAGGTGATCCAATCAAGGGGGAGGATCCCTCATGGCTTGGTAGTGTCTTTGTGATAGTAAGTGAGTTCTTGTGATATCTGGTTGTTTAAGTGTGTAGCACCTTCCCCCTTAATTCTGCCTTGCTCCCATTCTTGCCATGAGATACACTGGCTTCCTCTTTGCCTTCTGCCATGACTGTAAGCTTCCTGAGGCCTCCCTGGAAGCTGAGCAGATGCCAGCATCACGTTTCCTCTATAGCCTGGAGAACCACAAGCCAATTAAACTTCTTTTCTTTGTAAACCCAGCCTCAAGTATTTCTTTATAGCAATGCAAGAATGGCCTAACACACTATAGCTGCATTCACAAGGGTGTATCAGCTCAGCTAGTTTCCCCAGGAAAGATGCTTTTGAGAGTTTTCAACCAGGAAAGAAATCTCAGAAATGAAACCTCCAGCAGCTGAGGCAAGTCTGCCTTAATTTCAGCTTTTACCCCTTTATTCTTTTGGTGGGAGAAGGGCTGACTGAGTGGCGATGAGTATCTCCAAGAGAGTCAGCACATTGCCTGTCTCTGGCTTGTCTGGTAACGGAATCTAACAAGCGGATTCCAGTTTGAAAAACATGATGGCGCTTTTTTTGTGTCCTTGGAGGCTGCCTTCAGGAATGGAACTCACTGGTATTTGAGCCAAAGCTCAGTGTCTTCAAACAATTAAGAAACAACTCAAACCCGCACAACCACTTGGAAACTGAACAACTTGCTTCTGAGTGTTGACTGGATAAACAACGAAATGAAGGCAGAAATCAAGATGTTCTTCGAAACCAATCAGAATGAAGACACAACTTACCGGAATCTCTGGGACATCTTTAAAGCAGTGTCGAGAAGGAAATGTATAGCAATAAATGCCCACATGAGAAACAAGGAAAGATCTAAAATTGACACCCTAACATCAAAATTGAAAGAACTAGGGGAGGAAGATAAAAAAAACTCAAAAGCTAGCAGAAGACAAGAAATAACTAAGATCAGAGCCAAACTGAAGGAGATAGAGACACAGAAAATCCTTCAAAAAAATCAGTAAATCCAGGAGCTGGTTTTTTCAAAAGATCAACAAAATAGACCACTAGCCGGATTAATGAAAAAGAAAAGAGAGAAGAATAAAATAGATGCAATAAAAAATGATAAAAGGGATATCAACACCAATATCACAGAAATACAAACTACCACCAGAGATTACTACAAACAACTCTATGCACATACACCAGTAAATCTAGAAGAAATGGATACATTCCTGGACACTTACACCCACTTAAGGCTAAACCAGGAAGAAGCTGAATCCCTGAATAGACCAATAACAAGGGCTGAAGTTGAGGCAGTAATTAATAGCCACCAACCAAAAAAAGTCCAGGTCTACACTGGTTCACAGCCAAATTCTACCAGAGGTACAAAGAGGAACTGCTAACAATACAGAAACAGGGAATCCTCCTAACTCATTTTATGAAACCAACATCATCCTGATATCAAAACCTGGGCAACACAACTAAAAAAAAAATTTCAGGCCAATATCCATGATGAACATCAATGCAAAAATCTTCAGTAAAATACTGGCAAATTGAATGCAACAGCATATCAAAAAGCTTATCCATCATGATCAAGTAGGCTTCATCCCAGGGATGCAAGGCTGGTTCAACATACACAAATCTATAAACCTAACCATCACATAAACAGAACCAAAGACAAAAGCCACATGATTACCTCAATAGATAAAGAGAAGGCCTTTGACAAAATTCAACAGCCCTTTATGCTAAAAACTCTCAATAAACTAGGTATCAATGGAACATATATCAAAATAATAAAAGGTATTTATGACAAACCCACAGCCAATATCATACTGAATGGGCAAAACCTGGAAGCATTCCCTTTGACAACTGGCACAAGACAAGGGTGCCCTCTCTCACCATTCCTATTCAACATAGTATTGGAAGTTCTGGCTAGAGCAATCAGGTAAGAAAAAGAAAAGAAGGGTATTCAGTTAGGAAAAGAGGAAGTCAAATTGCCTCTATTTGCAGACGACATGATTGTATTTTTAAAAGGCCCCATTGTCTCAGCCCAAAATCTCCTTAAGACGATAAGCAACTTCAGCAAAGTCTCAGGATACAAAATCAATGTGCAAAAAATCACAAGTATTCCTATACACCAATAACAAACAGAGAGCCAAATCATGAGTGAACTCCCATTCACAATTGCTACAGAGAGAATAAAATACCTAGGAATACAACTAACAAAGGACGTGAAGGACCTCTTCAAGGAGAACTACAAACCACTGCTGAAGGAAATAAGAGAGGACACAGATGGAAAAATATTCCATGCTCATGGTTAGGAAGAATCAATATCATGAAAATGGCCATACTGCCAAAGTAATTTATAGAATCAATGCTATCTCCATCAAGTTACCATTGACCTTCTTCACAGAATTGGAAAAAAACACCTTAAACTTCATATGGAACTAAAAAACAACCTGCATAGCCAAGACAATCCTAAGCAAAAAGAACAAAGTTGGAGGTATCATGCTACCCTTATTTCAATCTATACTACAAGGCTACAGTAATCAAAACAGCACGGTACTGGTACCAAAACAGAGAGCTAGACCAATGGAACTGAACGGAGGCCTTGGAAGTAACACCACCCATCTACAACCATCTAATCTTTGACAAACCTGACAAAAACAAGCAATAGGGAAAGGATTCTCTGTTTCATAAATGGTGTTGGGAAAACTGGCTAGCCATGTGCAGAAAGCAGAAACTGGACCCCTTCCTGACACCTTACACTAAAATTAACTCCAGATGGATTAAAGATTTAAACATAAGTCCTAACACCATGAAAACCCTAGAAGAAAACCTAGGCAATACCATTCAGGACATAGGCATAGGCAAGGACTTCATGACTAAAACACCAAAAGCAATGCCAACAAAAGCCAAAATAGACAAATGGGATCTAATTAAACTCCATAGCTTCTGCACAGCAATGGAAACTACCATTAGAGTGAAATGACAACCAACAGAATGGGAAAAAATTTTTGCAATCTACCCATCTGACAAAGGGCTAATATCCAGAATCTGCAAAGAACTAAAACAAATTTACAAGAAAAAAAAACCAAACAACCCCATCAAAAAGTGGGCAAAGGACATGAACAGACACTTTTCAAAAGAAGACATATATGAGGCCAACAAACATATGAAAAAAATGCTCTTCATCACTGGTCATTAGAGAAATGCAAATCAAAACTACATTGAGATACCATCTCACGCCAGTTAGAATGGCGTTCATTAAAAAATCTGGAGACAACAGATGCTGGAGAGGATGTGGAGAAACAGGAACACTCTTACACTGTTGGTGGGAGTGTAAATTAGTTCAACCATTGTGGAAGACAGTGTGGCGATTCCTCAAGGATCTAGAAATAGAAATAACTTTTGACCCAGCAATCCCATTACTGAGAATATACCCAAAGGTTTATAAATCATTCTAGTATAAAGACATATGCAC
>CAUYQU010009499.1:0-16527 GCA_963574635.1 Cheracebus regulus | reverse complement strand
CTATTTTCTGATTTTCCTTCCTTCCTTCCTCAACTTCTTTCCTCTCCTTCCTTCCCTTCCCTTTCTTCCCTTCCTTCCTTCCTTCCTTCCTTCCTTCCTTCCTTCCTTCCTTCCTTCCTTCCTTTCCTTCCTTCCTTCTTTTCTCTCTCTCTCTCTCTCTTTCTCTCTTTTTCTTTCTCTCTCTCTCTTTCTCTCTTCTTTCGAGACAGGGTCTTGCTTTGTGGCTCAGGTTGAAGTGTAGTAGTACAATCATAGCTCACTGTGGCTTTGAGATCCTGGGCTCATGTGATCTTCCCACCTCACACCTCAGCCTCCCCTGGGACCACAGGCATGCATCGCCACACCCAGCTGATTTAAAATTTGTTTTCTCTAGGGGCAAGGTCTTCCTGTGTTCAGGCTGGTCTCGAACTCCTGGGCGCAAATGATCCTCTTGGCTTGGGCTTCTCAGATTACAGGCATGAGCCACCATGCCCAGCCACTTTGTATTTCTATATTTTACTTTTAGCATAAGTTCGTGAAAGTAGTATATGTTTCATGCTTTGTTGAACTGTGCACATCATGATGTTGAAGGATTTGGACGATGGTTACATTGGTGGCTGTCACTGCACTACAGTACTTTTTTTTTTTTTAAATAAATGAAATATTCATTGTTCACTAGGATAGTCATACAGGCATTTGTTGCTTTCAAATTTGTAAACTTCTTTTATATTCATGGTTGTATTTCATTCTGCTAGCAGGTTAGACAGTTTCATCTGGTCCCACTGTCCAGTGGTAGAAACAGGTGTGAGGAAGTGAAGTAGTTGTTGGAAAATCACTGTGGTTTGCTGTCCAGGGGTTGTCTTTTCCACTGACTACAAAAGTATCATAACACATAGCACCTTCCCACAAGGAGTTTAGAATGTGAAAAGTCAATGTATTAATGTACATAGGGGATCCACTTCCCCTCAAAGCAAAACACATTGAGTCAGGTATCAGAGCTCAGTGGATGAACACGATGGCATTTAATTATCCTAAATTATTTCATATAATCAATATGTACTAACTGCCTTTGTTATGATGCTACTCACAATTTTTGGAGTCACAAGCTTTTAACCTTTGTCTAACTAAAAGATGGATATCTGCATTTTATATTAGGTGGTCTGGAAGCCATAGTAGTGTTAGAGAGCAAATAAGGAATGTTTTAGTCTATTTGGGCTACGATAAGGAAATACCATAGACTGTGTGGCTTATAAACAACAGATATTTATTGCTCAGTTCTGGAGGCTGAGAGTCCAAGGTCAAGGTGTGGCAGATTCAGTGTCTGGTGAGGAACCACATCTTGGTTTGTAGATGGTGCCCTCTCCCTGTATCCTGACGTGGTGGAAGAGGTGAGGAAGCTCAGTTCCTTTTTATGAGGGCACTAATCCCATTTATGAGACTCCAACCTCATGACCTCATCACCTCCCAAGGATCTCACCTCCTGATACCATCATCTTGGGGGTCATGATTTCAATATAGGAATTTGGAGGGACACAAACATTCAGATCATAGCAGGGAGAGAGATGAGACTTACCCAATCATGAAGCCATCTGAATTTTTTCAGTCCTAGTCCTATTTCCATTTTTTAATGTTGAATTATGAATGAGACATTATTGATGTCTCTTGTTATTTTTCAAAATGTTCTAGAGCTTTCGTCATCATTATTAAACCTTTCACATTCAAAGGACATGATTATTTTGTGTGAGTAGTGTGTTGCTATTTGACAAATGAGTACAATCATAAATAAATCTTGAACATCTTGATGTGGGAAATAAATACACTTGTCAAGATATACTATAATGCTTTTGTAGTCAAAACAATGATGGGGCTGGGTGTGGTGGCTCATGCTTGTAATCCCAGCAGTTTGGGAGGCCAAGGTGGGTGGATCAGTCAGGAGTTCGAGACTAGCCTGGACAACATGGTGCAACCCCATCTCTACTAAAAATATAAAAATTAGCCAGGCATGGTTTTGCACGCCTGTAATCCCAGCTACTCAGGAGGCTGAGACAGGAGAATCGCTTGAGCCCAGAAGGCAGAGGTTGTAGTGAGTCAAGATGGTGTTACTGTACACTAGCCTGGGTGACAGACATCCATCTCAAAAACAAAACAACACTCCATCTCAAAAACAAAACAAACAATCAAACAAAAAGCAATGATGGAAAGAATAGGATATTATTTAAATGAAAACTGTAAGGGGAGTGGTATGCTCTCAAATATCATTATGCACAGTCTAATATTTTTCCTTTGACTTTGCCACTCTACCTGCTAATTTGCTTCCCTAATTCAGAGTTAGGTCTTTGGTTACTAGTTATAATATAGGCTGACAATTATGTACCTTTTCTTCTGTGCTAGTACCTGTTCCATGTGCTTTTTATACTAAATCATTGGTCTCAACCACTCTACCTCATAGTTACCATTAGTATTAGTTTCCTATCTGTGCTGTGGTAACAAGTTACTACAGACTTAGTGGCTGCATATAGTTCTAGAGTTCAGAAGTCCAAAATCAGCCTTAGGAGGCTAAAATCAAGGTATCATCAGGACTTCATTATTTTTGGAGGCTCTAGGAGAGGACACGTTTCCCTGCCTTTTCCAGATTCTAGAGACTTTCTACTTCCCTTGGCTCATGAATTCCTTTCTGCACCTTCAATGCCAGTAGATTGAGTCCTTCTCATTCTGTCATCTTTCTGGTTCTCCCTCTTTTTTTTTTTCTTTCTCTTTTTGCTTATAAGGATTCTTGTGATTCTGTGGGCCCACTGGATAACCAGAATCATCTCCCCATTTCAAGGTCTGCTGACTGGGAACCTTAATTCTACCTGCCTCCTTCATTCAAATCCTTTTTTTATGTAAGGTCACACAAGTCACAAGTTCTGGTATTAACACATGGGCATCTTGGGGGGACCATTATTCTGCAGACCACACAGTTGTTATCTTCATTTTACAGCCGAGAAAGACAAACAGTGAGAGTTAAATCATTTACTCAGGGTTGTTGGGCTGCTAAGTGGTAGAGCCAGTTAAAATTAGGAGCTTACACAGGGAAGCTAGGCAGTGTTGTGGTCAAGGCCCTTGGCCCCCTAAAGGTTCAGTGAAAAGTTATGGAGATAAACAGCAATTTTTTATTGTCCACTCAACTGGATTACACAGAAGGAGAGAGAGACCAGGAGCCTGGCTGGCTGGTGAGAAATCCTTACCCTTTTGCCAGAGTGTGGGTTTCTGGGTTTTCTGCATGGTGGCTTCTAAAAGAACAGGGCGGCTTTGGTGACCCCGCTCACTGTATCATAACTGTAGGGGCCAAGGCTCTTTACCCCCTAAAGTTTTACTGAAAAATCACTGACTAGAGAGAAATGACATACAAACGTATTTAATGCAGATACACAGGAGCCTTCAGAATGAAGACCCAACCTCCCAATGAGGTCCAGAAGCTTATACACCATCCTGAAGTTACAGAAAGAGTGGGGCTTGGATCCTGGTAAAACAGGTGATGGGAGGGGGAGATGAGGAATTATGTTGAGGAGATTATTAGAACAGAGATTAAATTGTAAATAGTTCTCTTTGAAAATTAAATGATTCTTGGAGACACCCTTGGAAAAGTGTCTGCTCAGGTGTGATCTCTTGTTTTTTTTCTGTAACAGATAATGATATAACAGGAAGGGGTTGAAAAACAATTGTTCTTGTGAGGGTCTGGGTCTTAGGCAAATAAAGGAACTCCAGCTTCTTTGGGAGAGACAGTGGGAGAGAGGGAGGTCAGAGAGACCTTGGCCTTCTTCAGTTCAGCCTGTCAAAATGCCATATTTTTGGTATTGGTTTGTGAGCCTCAGCAGGAGTCATGCAGTGTTGCAGGATTTGGGGCTGGGTCATGGTGGCGCAGATTTCCCCCTTAGATCCTTATGCATCCATAATCACTAGGTGCCTGTTCACCTTCAGCATGAAGGAACTGACAAAAAGCAATGAGTAGGAAATTGGGAGTAAAAATAATGAAACTAACATAGATATTAAACAACCTTTCTCCAAAATATTAAACTAGTCTGAAGAATTTAGAGTCGGATTTTTTTCTAGAAAGAGTAGACTCCACCTTCCTTGAAATTTGAATTTGTAGGATGCTCTTCCCCATCCTCCGCCCCACCCCAACCCTTGGTGATAATGACATTTTTACCTAAGTTGTCAGAAGCAGGAGACCTAGGATGATTATCCAAACTCAAGATATTTAGGGCAAAGTTTGCTCAAGATTCATCAGGAAGTCTTCCAACCATGTTGCAAACACTTTATCTCATCAGGTCTTCACGATTGAGTTTATTGATTCCATAAACTTGTAAATCATATGTCCAGAACCAATAAGAACTCTCTCAGTTATGGTTTTTGTCTTGAAGACTGTGACTTTTATTTAAAGTATTGTTTCACGGATGCATTTTCTAAACTGAATTAAATTATGAAGGGACAGATTTAAAGTGAGCAACAATTTTGCTTTATTAAAGCTGCCAAATATTTTTAAAAGGGTGCTAAGAGGCACAAGAAAATTTAAACTTCAATTAACATTGAGAGGTTTTATTGTTTAGTCATTTCAGCCCCACTGCATAGAATACCATAATACTAGAAAGAGGCTTAACATCCTGCTCATGAAGAGCACAGGATTTAGGGAAAAAATACGTACACATGCATGTCTACATATTTATACACAAACGTATATACACACACACACATACACAGACACAGATGATCAGTGACTTATTATGATGTTTCAACTTTATGATGGTATGAAGGCAGTACACATTGTAGATGAAAAAAGTCAAACTCTGTAAAATCTTTAAAGAGGTTTATTCTGAGCCAAATACAAGTGACCAAGGATTGGGACACAGCCCCAGGAGGTCCTGAGAACAAGGGAATTGAGCATGGTTTTATACATTTGGAAGGGGACAGAGTTATAGACAGACATTGATCAATACATGCAAGGTGTATGATGGTTTGGTCCAGGAATGTGGAAGAACTTGAAGCAGGGACTTCCAGGTTATAGGTAGATTTAGGGGTTTTCTAATTGGCAATTGGTTGAAAGAGTGAAGTTATCTAAAGACCTGGAATCAATAGAAAGGAGTGTCTGGGTTAAGAAAGGGGGCTGTGGAGACCAAAGTCTTATGCAGATGAAGTCTCATAGTTGGCCATCCTTAGAAGCAATAGATGGTAAAAGTTTCCCATTCAGACCCTTGAAAGATGCTAGATGCTCGGCTCATCTCATCAAGATCACCAAAAGACAACTAAAGGGAAGAGGATTCTCTACAGAATGTAGATTTTCCTTTTAAGACACAGCTTTGTGGGGCCATTTCAAAATATATCAGAGAAATATATTTGGTGGTAAAATGCTTTGATTTCTTTTACAGCCTGCTATTTTTTTTGAGGCCCACTATGTGATACTATACCAGAGTCAGGCTGGAATTTGATATCTTTTTGCTACCAAGAGTCTGGTTGGTTGCTCTTGTCTTACAATCTCTGTTTTAATGTTAATGCTGGTCAGCTGTGCCTGAGTTCCAAAGGGAAGAGGGTATAATGAGGCAATGTCCAATCCCCACATCCCCTCATGGCCTGAACTGGTTTTTTAGGTTTACTTTGGAATGCCCTTGGCAGAGAGGAATTCCATTCAGTTAACTGGAGCCTTAGAATTTTAATTTTGGTTTACAGCATTCACTAGAAAGCCTACTTCCACTACCTTTACAGTCATTCTAGTTTTCACTTTCAGTACAGGATTCAGTAAGGTACATGTGATACTCAATACTTTATTGTAAAATAGGCTTTGTGTTAGATGCTTTTACCCAACTGTAGACTAAAGTAAGTGTCCTGAGCACATTTGGAGTAGACTAGGCTAGCTATGCTGCTTGGTATGTTAGGTGTATGCAATGCATTTTTGTCTTGTGATATTTTCAATATATCATGGGTTTTTCAGAAATAACCACCATTGTAATTCCAGGAACATCTATATGTATGTATGTGTGTGTGTGTGTGTGTGTGTGTGTGTGTGTGTGTGTGTGTGTGTGTGTATATATATATACATGTGTGTGTGTGTGTGTGTGTGTGTACAATGCATGTGTATATATATGCATCAACTCCTTGGACAGGTCTTCAGTTTTCAGAGGCTTTTGTTTCTTCTTTGTAAAATGGAAACAGTGGTATTTCTCTCATGTAGTCATATTGTGGAGTAATTTAGAAAGCCATGTATTCAACCAGAAACGCTTCTAGCATGTAATTATTGCCTGGAAAATAATATGGATTTCTAAGGACACAAATTCTTTGTTATTTATCACATTTCATAAAAGGAAGGACCTACTTTTCTTGAATTCTAAAACACATACATGCGTCGGGAATGAGAATGCACTTAGCAAAATGATCCCTCCAAGACAGTGGCCATGTGTTTGCCACAGGGATTAATTTGACCTATTTTCTATAATACTGTTTTTAGCATGGAAAACAAGAAATTGTGAGGAGGCACCTGGAAGTGCCCAGTTCTCTGCAGATCAGCCTACTGGCATCAGTACTTTGGGTAAGGATGGTTCACAGGCCAACACAGGCTTATTGGTGTCTACATTCATGAAACATGCATACCTGAGTAGCAAATCTCTACCTTTAAATAAGGTAATATGTGTAGAACGTCTTTGAAAGCTTAGGCAAATGTAATACAGAGTTGGTGTTAAAGAAAATTACATCTGCTATCCTGTTATCTCTTGTCTTTTCTCTGGATGTAAATGTTTTCCACCTCTTTGCAACCTTTCTCTGCCTAACCTCTCCTTCTGGGGAAAACATGGGATTTGATTTTACACATATGTAATCTTAAAATTGGAAAGTTAATCCCATACCATTATGGAGATAAACTTTTGAGTTGCTGTTTGCAAATTTGGGGATATGGAAATTGTCAAATACTGCTGATATATTTGTATTAAAGACCCAAGGGCATGAGAACATTTGTAATTTTGAATATGTGTCTAGTATTGTCACAAAACAGCTGCAATGCATTATTCTACTTTGAGAGGCAACTCTATTTAATAGTAGTTTGTCTCCGATACAGTTCAAAGTCAGCTTTATATTTCCTGCCTTTTGGAGATGAAGGAAAGTAAGCAGTGGATCTAGTTAGATATATGTGTTGTTTCTTTCACCCATGGTTAATTTGAGTTTTACCATTTCACAACTGATTGTGAGTGGGAACATGCTAATGGTTATGGTAACTGTATTCACTCTTTGCTTTCAGTTTTTTTTTTTAAATTGAGACAGGATCTCACTCTGTTGCCTAGGCTGGAGTGCAGTGGTGCCATCTCAGCTCACTGCAGCCTTGACCTCCTAGACTCAACCTACCTTCCACTTCAGCCTGAGTAGCTGAGACTCCAGGTATACAGGCATGTGCCACCATGTCTGGCTAATTTTTGTGGGGATGGGGTTTCACCATGTTGCTGAGCCTGGACTCGAACTCCTGGGCTCAAGCAATCTGCCCACCTCAGCCTCCTGAAGTGCCGGGACTACAGATGTGAGCCACCTCGCCCAGCCTTGCTTTGAATTTTGGGGGTAGTGTAGTTCTGTGTTATCACATCTAGTAGAATGTTAGCATACTCATTGATTTTAGTTAGAGCTTAGTGTAAGCCCCGATAACAATCACCTGTCTTGGAATTTCTGTTTTTTAAAGGTATAAATGAGATTCTTGCTTCATTTTCAGATTAGAGACTCTTGGCCAGAGTAGGAGCCCTAAAGGCCACATTGAGCCATTCAGAAGAATGACAAACAGGAGAGTCACTGCCTGTGGTCTTGAGATGACTGGATGACAAAGATAGAGGAAACCGAGAGAGCTAATTGAGGAAAGTCTAGAACTATAGGTTGTCAAATGTATCTCATATCCTAACCCTCACTTCCGGTTCCATCTTACTTTTCTATGTAAGTTTTCACTTCTAGTTCTATTTCTTACTTAAAAATTGTGTAAATCACTGGTATTAGTAGCATCTTTGCCAGATAAAAAGGGAAAACAAAAATAAATGCTTTATGATGATATGTGAGAGGAAAGTGTAATAGTATTGAGAAATTTTGGAACTGGTTATATACTACATGGTGTTGGGTAGTGTTTAATAAAATGATTATATGTCATAGAGAACATTGTCTATAATTTGAGGCAGAAATATAATTTTATGCTACACTCACCTATTCTCCTAACCATATTATTTTTAAAAATTCAAGTTAGAATTTGAGTGATTGTATTGCTGCTGTACTGTTTTTCTCAGAGGAAAAATCATAGCAAATTATTTCAAGGATATGATGGAGAATATGGGGTTTCTGTATATCTAGGTTGGGTTGAATGTTGTATTAGCCAAGGGAAACCTTCCCCTTTACCTTCTGGAGGGTCACTGAAAATCATGTCACAAAAGGCATATTAATAGGAGAAAGCAATACATATTTTTTAAGTCATAGATTTGTGTAACACAGGAGCCTTCAGAATGAGGACACAAAGATACAGGGGAGATGATCCAATTTTTTTTTAATTTCAACTTTTATTTTAGATTCAGGGGTATATGTGCAGGTTTGCTACATGGGAATAATCCTGATGCTGAGGTACAGGGTCCAACTGATCCCAGTCAATGGTGGTGAGCATAGTGACCGCTCGCTAGATTTTCAGCCCTCACGCTACTCCCTCCCCATTCTAGTAGTCCCCAGTGCCTATTGCTCCCATCTTTATTTCCATGTTTACTCAAGCTTCCATTTATAAGCGAGAACATGCAGTATTTAGTTTTCCATTCCTGTGTTAATTCACTTAGGATAATGGCCTTCAACAGTATCCATGTTTCTGTAGAGGACATGATTTTGTTCTTTTTCATGGTTGCATAGTATTCCACAGTGCATATGTACCACATTTTCTTTATCTATTCCACCACTGAGGGCATCTAGGTTGATTCCATGTCCATCTTTGCTATTGTGAATAGTACTACAGTGAACGTACAAATACATGTCTCTTTTTTGTAGAACAATTTATTTTCCTTTGGGTATATACTCAGTAATGGGATTGCTGGGTCAAATGGTAGTTTTGTTTTAAGTCCTTTGAGAAATCTCCAAATCACTTTCCATAGTGGCTGATTGCTTATATGCCTTCTTTTGAGAAGTGTGCATTCATGTTCTTGGCAGAGTATTTTATTGTTGTTGCCTGTTTTTTGTGTTTTTGAGACAGAGCCTCGCTCTGTCACCCAGGCTGGAGTGCAGTGGCACAAGCTTGGCTCACTGCAACCTCCGCCTCCTGGGTTCAAGCAATTTTCCTGCCTCAGCCTCTTGAGTAGCTGAGATTACAGGTGCCCATCACCATGCCCAGCTATTTTTTTTTTTGTATTTTTTTTAGTAGAGACAGGATTTCACCATGTTGGCCAGACTAGTTTCAAACTCCTGACCTCAAGTGATCTGCCCACTTCGGCCCTCCCAGAATGCTAGGATTACAGGCATGAGCCACCCTGCCTGGCCCTTGGCACAATTTTTAATGGGGTTATTTGGAAATTCAGTTTTTATGCTAAGGTTCAACAAACTATGGACAGCCCAGTAGAAATAGGATTGGACAAAAACGGCCTGATCTAAAGCTATTGGACTGAGTGGGGAAGCCCAGCTTCCTGTCTTCCTAGATTCTTCTTGGCCTCTCTGAGCAGTGTTCCTTCTGGTGGCGCAGGACCCTTTCTGGAATGGGGGTCTTAGGACCTGCAGTCAAACAGCCAGGTCAGAGGATTTCTTTATGGTCAGTGTTTATAGAAAGGCAGGGGGAAAGTTAAGGTCATTTTTTTTTTTTTAGGTTTTATGTGTGCTTTGTGGGGAAGGGGTCTAGTTTGTATGACCTGCCTTAGGGAGGAGGGATTCTAGTTCCTATGGCCAGCCTCTGGGGAGAGTGGAATTGAAGACAGCAGGTCAGGGGAGGGTCAGAGAAAATCCTTTTGACTCTGAAGTTGCTGAAGCCTTCATTTTGTGGCATCATTCTCTGAATCCCAACAACACACATTTCTTTTTTAATTTCATACAAAACTCTTAACTCAGCTGAGCCTAGAATACAGATTTCTACACTGTGTGGCCAAAGTATGGTCCTTCCCTCCTCTCCACAGGGAGCAGATGAAATTTATCTTGGAGGAAGTTAACCAGAACAGAAGGACCCAGAAAATGGAGCTGGGGCGAGGGCCCAGGCTCCATGTCTGTCCTGAGAAAATTAGGACAGAAGGACCCAGAGACATCAGAAAGTGGAGTGGGGGTGAGGGCCCAGACTCCCTGTCTGTAAGGGAATTGTCTACATTGTGCATACTCATGGCTATCAGATTTCTTGTCTTCTCTTCCAAGTTGAAAGTCACTGGACTCCTTCAAGTCCATCCTGGAGGATATATTTCTTGGTAAACTGAACTGGCAGAGAAAGGTATTCCATAACTTGCATTTGGAGGCCATTTGGGTCTATCACTTATTTACTGCACAATATGTTCACCTGCTGAGGAACATCCCCTTGCTATCTACACACACCTGATTCTTAAGTGAGAAAAGACATTCTTGCATCCTGGATATTTTTGAGAAGGTTTCAATAAGAAACTCTTTTTAAAAATTGAAAAAGGAATCATCTGGAGGTAGCACACATAACACCAACCAAGAAAACAGAGACACAGTTCCTTGTAGAAGATATGATGAATTAGTAACTCATAAAAAATATGGGAATTCTATTAAAATGTAATGTAATAGGCAAATTAACAAATCAGATTGGAGAATGAATATGAGGATATCGCCAGTGGACAAAACTTCAATGAGAGAGAGACAGCAAAAACGAAAGGAATGAATATGGAGACTCTAGGAATCTGACATTCAAAGAGTATTTTCAGAAAGGATGACATAGAATACAAATAAGCAAAAGTGACTTACGAATAATTTTAAAAATAATCCGAGTGTTGAGAGATCTACACTTCCAGGCTTATGAAACAACATCCAGGGCTCACCACAGTGAATGAATTGAAACTCCAAACTCCAAAAGCACATTGTGAGATTTCTAAAGAGCAAATATATAGGGAAGATCCTAAGAGTTTGGAGGCTGTATTAGTCTGTTCTTGCATTGATATAAAGAAATACCCAAGACCAGGTAATTTATAAAGAAAAGGGGTTTAATTGGCTCATGATTCTGCAGGCTTTAACAGGAAGCATGGTGGCTTCTGGGGAGGCCTCAGGAACCTGTCAATCATGGCAGAAGGTGAAGGAGAAGCAGGCACATCTCACATGGCTGGAGCATGAGGAAGAGAGAAAGAGGATCACTTGCTAAACAGTACCAAGGGAGATGGATAGTACCATTCAAGAGAACTCTCCCCACCATGATGCCATTACCTCCTACCAGGCCCCATCTCCAACATTGGAGATTACAATTCAATATGAGATTTGAGCAGGGACACAGATCCAAACCATATCAGAGGCAAAGAAAAAAATAACATAAAGAATCAAGAATTTGTAATATCATAGAATGCTTCTTGTTTTCACTGAATGTTAAACTTTCATAATTCTAAGAAAAAATAATATTACTACGTAGAACTCCATCTTGGAACAAACTCCCCATGTGCAGGCAGAGTCAAGGCATTTACACTAATGTAGCATTTCAGAAAATTTACCTTTTTCATGCACCCTTTCTTGGAAAGCTGTATGATTATGTGTTCCTTCAAGCAGCCAAATAAATGATGAATAGAAAGACGGGGAATCCAAGAAACAGTGGCCTTCACAGAAGAGAGCTGAAAGAATGCAGGTCTGAGTTTAATGCCCAGAGCAGGCTAGGACAGCCGGAATCCTAGAGTGAGACTTCAAGGAGAAAGTACATAAAAGAAAAGGAAATGAGCCATTTGACCACGTAGAAATAGTACTTGAGATGGAGTTTAGTTCCCTTGGAACATTCAGAAAAAAATGAACAATAGACACACAGAAAAACATGAAATGAATATGTGAAGCAGTTATTGTCTCCATATAAAACAGGAGGCGATTCAGTGAAGGAGATTTTATTAGGGTAGAATGCTTGGTTCAGGAGTGATTATTAATTGCACAGTTACAATAAAGCTGAGAGAAGGCCAGGTGCAGTGGCTCACACCTGTAATCCCAGCACTTGGGGAGGCCAAGACAGGCAGATCTCTTGAGCCTGAGAGTTCGAGACCAGCCCGGGCAATGTGGCAAAACCCACTTCTACAAAAAATATAAAAATTAGCCAGGCATGGTAGCATGTGTCTGTAGTCCCAGTTACTGTGGAGGCTGAGTGGGAGGATCACTTGAACTTGGGAGGCTGGGGCTGCAGTGAGTTGTGATTGCGCCATTGTACTCCAGCCTGGGCAACAGAACAACGACCTTGTCTCAAAAAAAAAAAAAAAAGGAGACAGAAGGGGCAAATAGAGTGGTAGGGTGGTGGTTGCCCATTGATAATTTATCGGTTATAGCTAAAAATAACACATCAAGGAAAAATAGATGAACTATTAGAAATGTCATGGTCATAGGATGTTGTATGTTGGGCAAGAAGGTGCTGTTTGCTCTTGTGTTGTGCAAATAACCCTTGTAGTAGTTTGACTTTAAAAATTTTATGCATGCCTTTATTGAAACAAAATTTTTCCAGAGAAAAATGATAAGGCTAAGATTGAATGGTATGTGAATGTGAATATGACAGTTAAAAGCATGATTCCTCAAATGTACCTGCCTGTTGGAATCATCTGGAGAATGTAATAGGTATCAATGCCTGTCCTGTGGTCCTCCAGATATTCTGACTTGCTTGGTCTGCAATGCAGACTGCGCACTGAGATTAGGGATTCTAAGATGCAGCAGAATTTAGGAAGCATGGATCTAGATAGCTCAGATTCTTACTTTAGTTTAAAAATCTCTAGGTGAGCGCAGTTGCTCATGCCTGCAATCCCAGCAGTTTGTGCTCAGCTGAGGAGGGAGGATTGCTTGAGCCCAGGAGTTCTAGACCAGCCTGGGCAACATAGTGAAACCCCATCTCTACGAAAAAAAAAAAAAAGAAAGAAAGAAAAAAATTAGCCAGGTGTGATGGTGCATGCCTATGTTCCTAGTTATTCAGAAGACAAGCGGGAGGATTGCTTGAACCCAGGAGGTCAAGGCTGCAGTGAGCTGAGATTGTAGCACTGCACTCAAGCCTGGGCAACAGAGTGAGACCCTATCTCAAAAACAAAAAAATCTTCTCTTGTGTTTTCTTCACCAAGATACAGTGCTTTCAGTAATAAACTAATAGTGTGATAATATAGATTGCACAAACTTCATCACTCAGTCATTTCATTTTTGTTATCTGATATGTTCTTTATAGAAAGGCTCTAATTGCTTGACAATGACATAATTCTTCTCCCAAGCTTCCCATTTTTTTCCCCCTCTCTTAACTGAAGTCACAGAATGTTCTCCTGTGTGGAGTGCTTTGTCTATCCTACAGGAAGCCAATTGTGCATGGCCCATGGCACCATTCTGGGTTAATTGTTCCAGTTCCTCCTGTTTTTCTGACTGCACATGAGGTTGAATTAAATATAGTTTTCTCAGTTTTCATTTCCCAGGCAGTCATCCTAAGTGGCTTCTTGGAGGAGCTTTGTGCATTCCACTGGTCTAATTCTGTGATGCCCTTTAACTCGAGGGCCAAGGACATAATTACCAGCTCTAGAAATTCGTTCCATGGTCAAGGATGCTTGTGCAGAAGCCAAATTTTCTTTCATTATAATCTGGCCTTTCCCAAGCTTCGAAAGTGAAGAGGATTGAGTTCCTACTAATGATTATTGGCACCTAGGAAGTGAATGCTTTCTTTATCTTTTGCAGCTATTATGTTCTACATTTCTTCAATGTACCTTCTCCCTGGTAAACATCAGATTATTTGTTGACCCTCTCTCGGGGTATAGTTCTTTGTGTTATTAAATAAGAAGTCAGTGGCTTACAAAGCATTGGTTTTTGAGGAGTCATGTTTATCCTAGATGATAGCTCAGATCCATGCAGTGCTGATATTTACAGCTAGGAGATGACATGATCTTATCCTTGGGTCTGTTGCTCAAATTATTGATTTCAGTAGGTCTTATTCACTGGCTCCCTTCTGTCTTGGGGATGCCTTTGATCTGTCTTGCCTTGGGGGACCCTCCCGCTGACCTGGAATACCAGCCTATTTCCACAGGAAGGGACTCTCTGAGAGAAAACAGTCTTCCTGCCGCCTCTTTCAATTTTCCTTTATCTTTTATGGGTTTTGGCTTTATAACTTTGCTCTTAGAATATTCTTAAAGCTAATGATTTTTTAATGTTCTTTAGTGTATTACTAAAAGCTCTTCATCTACTTGAAAGACTGAGGTAGGAGGGTAGCTTGAGCCCAAAAGGTGGAGACGGAAGTGAGCTGTGATCCTGCCACTGTACTCTAGCCTGGGTGACACAGCAAGACCGTGTCTCAAAAAAGTAAAAAGTCCAGGCGCAGTGGCTCATGCCTATAATCCCAGCACTTTGGGAGGCTGAGGCAGGAGGATTGCTTGAGTCCAGAGTTCTAGACCAGCCTGCAACATACAGAGACTCATCGCTTTAAAAAAGAATAAATAGCTGGACATGATGGCACATGCCTGTAGTCCCAGCTTCTTGTGGGGCTGAGACCAGCAGGAGGATTGCTTGAGCCTAGGTGTTCGAGGCTGCAGTGAGCAATATGTAGGTGTTAATACATATTGAAACCAGTTATTTGAGAATTAGTATGTGTCCTACCACAAATTCAGTATGATTTCCTAATGATCCAATTAATTCAAAGGACATAAACATAATAGATGCAAATTCTTTTGTGGTTTTGTTTAAAAACCTTTTTGACTGAATCAGTCTATGATGCTTCAATATTTGAAATTGCAGACAGAACTTAGTCTTAAGATAGCACTCGCCTTGGTGATAGATTCCATGGAAGGAATTTTTGCCAGATGATAATTGAGCCTGAAGATGTTATAGATGTGTACCGTCACATCTTCTAAGTTACACAGTCCGGGGTGGGCCAATTGAAAAGAACATGCAGAAACACAGGCTTGTGAAGGGATAATTAAACGTGGGGGAAATAGAACAATAATGGCAGAGGATTTAATAGGGTTTAATTGGGTTAGGAAGAATAGGTTGGAGTGAAAGAATAGCTCTTAATGGGAGGTCTGGAAGTAGCCAAGTAAAGCATTAATTGCAGAAAATCTGTGACATCTGATTACCATAGTGAAAGAAAGATCCACCTTTTAAACTCCTATCTTTACAGAAAGAAGTGATAGGGAGAAGGAAATCTTCCCACACACGTATTTAAGAAAAATTGTGGAGAGGTTTAAAATTTCAAAGGGCCATGGTTCAGGTTATAATTCAAAAGAGAGACAAATGATAGTCCTACTCTTCTTGGGTTTCAGGAAAGGGGAGGATTTTGCCACTTGTGAAACAATTTTGGAGCTTCTGTAACATTGACCCTTTCATTCTGTTTTTTCTTGGGCTTGGGATGTTGGGTTGAATAAGATGGGGATGGAGAGTAAACAGGGTTTTAAATTGCCTCTTTTGAGTCTGTTGATTTCTGGAATTCTTCTCCATGGATCTTAGAGTAGAGACTCCTTCCCGGTGCACGACATCCAGTGGCCAATTAATTAAACTTTATTTCCTCAGATAGGTTCCCTTCCTCCATTAATTTGTGGGATTCCAAATGAACACTTACTTGAACCGTGGTTTTCTATGTGTTTGTGAATGGAAGGACATGTTTGTCTTTGACCTTCTTTTATTTTCAAGTCTAGGCTTGATATCTAAGTAGCTTTGGTTCAGACAGAGAAGGACCATGGATGCAGTTGCTGGGATTGCTGTCTAGCTTGGAGGTTCCCTGGTCTTGGGAAAGATCCCCCTGTCCTATGGAAGTAGCGATGTTTACTTTTCTAGATGAGAGAAGTGCTGGAGTTTTTTAATCATTACTTGTGTGCACAGCTGTGGCCTCTAGGGAAGCTCAGCTGAGGTGGTCTCAGGTTCCACCAAAGGTCACTGGGGAGAGATGGCCAGGAAGACGAGTAGACGTATCTCACCTGGGAGGGTATAGCAAGAGCTAGACAAGACTTCCTGGGGGAGATATGTGCCATTTCTTCTTCTTCTTCTTCTTCTTCTTTTTGAGACAGTTTCACGCTGTCACCCGGCTGAAGTGCAGTGGCACGATCATGACTCACACCAACCTCCCCGGCTCGAGCTTGTCTCAAGCCATCCTCCCACCTCAGCCTCTTGAGTAGCTAGGACTACAGGCATGCACCACCATGTCCAGCTAATTTTTAGATTCTTTTTCGAAACAAGGTTTTGCCATGTTGCTCAGACTGGTCTCGAACTCCTGGGTTCAAGTGATCCTCCCACCTCAGCCTCCAAAAGTGCTGGGATGACAGGCATGAGCCATCATGGCTCGCCGGGCGCCGCCCCCCCCCGGGGGGGGGGGGTGGGGGGGGTGTGGGGGGGGGGGGGGGGGGGGGGGGGGGGGGGGGGGGGGGGGGGGGGGGGGGGGGGGGGGGGGGGGGGGGGGGGGGGGGGGGGGGGGGGGGGGGG
>CAUYQU010009497.1:0-20454 GCA_963574635.1 Cheracebus regulus | reverse complement strand
AATAAGCAGCCAACCAGTATTTTATTTAAACCTGTGAAATGCTATGCAATTGCTGAGGAGTGATTTACTTCCAATTATGTGGTCACTTTTAAAATAGGTGTAATGTGATACTGAGAAAAATGTATGTTTTGTGGATTTGGGAAGGAGAGTTCTGTAAATATTTGTTAAGTTTACTTGTTCCAGGTCTGAGTTCAAGTCCTAGATATCCTTGTTAATTTTCTGTCTCGTTGATCTCTCTAATATTGACAGTGTAATGTTAAAGTCTCCCACTATTATTGTGTGGGAGTCTAAGTCTCTTTGTAAGTCATTCAGAACTTGCCCTACATATCTGGGTGCTCCTGTAATGGGTGCATATATATTTAGGATCGTTAGCTCTTGTTGCATTGATCCTTTCACCACCATGTAATGTCCCTCTTTGTTTCTTATGGTCTTTGTTGTTTTAAAGTCTGTTTTATCAGAGACGAAAATTGCAGCTTCTGGTAATGCTAGCTGGCTATTTTGCCCATTCGTTGATGTAGATTCTTCATTATGGAATGATGAACCTGGAAAGCATCATTCTCAGCAAACTGACACAAGAACACAAAATCAAGCACCGCATGTTCTCACTCATAGGTGGGTGTTGAACAATGAGAACACATGGACATAGGGAGGGGAACACTACACATTGAGGTCTGTTGAGGTGAAATAGGGGAGGGACAGCAGGGGGTGGGGAGTTGGGGAGAGATAGCATGTGGAGAAATGCCAGATATAGGTGAAGGGGAGGAAGGCAACAAATTACACTGCCACGTGTGTACCTATGCAACAATATTGCATGCTCTTCACATGTACCCCAAAACCTAAAATGCAATAAAAAATAAAAATTAATAGAAAAAAAAACAGTACCTGGAACATTCTGCAGGATAGATTGTATGTTAGGTAACAAAGCAAGGCTTAAGGAATTTTTAAAAATCAAAATATGTCAAGTGTCTTCCCCAACCACATAGAATAAAACTAGAAATCAGTAAGAGAAGACATACTGAAAAATGTACAAATCTGTGAAAATTTGACAACATGCTCCTGAATATTTAATGGATCAATGAAGAAATTTCATAAATCAAAATGAAAACAATATACCAAAATCTATGAGATACAGCAAAAGCATTTCTAAAGGAAACTTTAGAGTGGTAAATACCTACACCAAAAAAGTAGAGATACTTCAAATAAACAATCTAATGATGTACCTCAAAGGTCTAGAAAAGCAAGAAAAAAACAAACCCAAAATTTGTAGATAAAAATGGAAATAAATAAAATTGAGACAAAAAAGCACAAAAGATCAACAAAATGAAAAGTTGGTTTTTTGACAAGATAAACAAAGTCCACAAACGTTTAGGTACACACACAAAAAAGTCTGAAATAAAATTAGAGACAAAAAAAAAAGGAGACTCCACAGCTGATACCACAAAAATACAAATGATCATTAGGAATAATTATGAGTAACTGTATGACAACAAAGTGGAAAATCTAGAAGAAATAGATAAATTCTGGGACACATACAACCTACCAAGACTGAATCATGAAGAAATAACTGAACAAAATAGCAAATATTAAGACTGAAACAGTAATAAAAAGGCTTCCTTCAAAGAAAAGCCCAGAATCTGACAGTTTCACTGCTGAATTCTACCAAACATTTAGAGAACTAATACCAATTCTATTCAAACTTTTTCAAAAACTTGAAGAAGAGAATACTTCTAAACTCATTCAACGAGGCAAGCATTACCCTGGTACCAAAACCAGACAAGGATGC
The DNA here is from genome assembly GCA_963574635.1 of Cheracebus regulus. NCBI lineage: Eukaryota > Metazoa > Chordata > Mammalia > Primates > Pitheciidae > Cheracebus > Cheracebus regulus. The sequence goes on along the minus strand of CAUYQU010009497.1, from coordinate 18,671 downwards.
AACAACAACAAAAACTACAGGCCAATGTCCCTAATCAACACAGATGGAAACATCCTCAACCAAATACTAGCAAACTGATATCAACAATACATTAAAAAGATCATTCACCATGATCAAATCAATTCATACCAGGGATGCAAGGATGGTTCAACATCTACAATTAAATCAATGAGATAACATCTCACTAACAAAATTAAGAAAAAAGTCATCTGATCATTTCAATAGATTCTAAAAGGTATTCAATAAATTTAGTATCCTTAATAAAAACTCTCAACAAACTGGACATAGAGGGAACACATCTCAAAACAATAAAGTCCATGTATGACAAACTCACTGCTAATATCACACTGAATGGGAAAAGAAAAAAGAAAAAAAAAAGCCTTTCCTCTAAGATCTGGAACAAGAAAAGGACACCCCACTTTCACCACTTTTATTCAAAATAGTACTGGAATCACTAGTCAGAGCAATTAGGCAAGAGGAAAAAAAAAAAGAAAGAGCATCCAAATTGAAAAGGAAGAAGTCAAATTATTCTTGTTCACAAAAGCATGACTTTATATTTAGAAAAACCTAAGTAGGACACCAAAAAATTATTATAACTGATAAATTCAGTAAAGTTCCAGGATATAATATCAACATACTAAATTATGTGGCATTTTTATATACCAACAATGAAAAATATGAAAAAAAAATTAAGAAAGCAATCTCACTTACAATAGGAACACAACAAAAGAAACCTAGGAATGAATTTGACCAAAGAAGTGAAAGATCTCTGCAATGAAAACTATAAAACATGGATGAAAGAAATTGAAGAGTATACAAAAAAGGAACTATATGCTCATGGACTGAAAGAATTAATATTGTTAAAATGTCTATACTACCCAAAGAAATCTGCATATTAATACATTCCCTATTACAATACTAGTAACATTCTTCACAGAACTGAGGGAAAAAATCCTAAAATTTGTATAGAGCCCCAAAAGACCCTGAATAGCCAAGAGATCCTAAGCAAAAATGACAAAGCTATAGGTATCATACTGAGTTCAAAATATACCACAAAGCTATTGTAACCAAAACAGCATGGTACTAGCATAAAAACAGATACACAGACTAATGGAACAAGATAGATAACCCAGAAATAAGCTCACATATTTACAGCAAATATATTTTCAACAAAGACACCAAGAAAACACATTGGGGATAGGATAGTCTCTTCAATAATTGGTACTGAGAAAACTGGATATTTATATGCAGAAGAATGAAACTAGGCCATTATCTCTTATCATTTACAAAAATCAAATCAAAATGGATTAAAAACTTAAAAATGAGACCCAAAACTATGAAACTACTAGAAGAAAACATCTGGGAAATGCTTCAGGACACCGATTTGGACAAAGATTTTGGAGAAAATACCTCAAAAGCATAGGCAACACATATGAAAATAGATAAATGGGATTTCATTAAGCTAAAAAGCTTTTACAGAGTGAACAAAAAAATCAACAGAGTGAAGCAACAACCTACAGAATGTGCAAAAATATTTGCAAACTATCCATTTGACAAGTGATTAATAGTACATATATATAAAGAATTCGACCAACTCAATAGCAAAACACACACACACACACACACACACACACACACAATCTAATCTGATTTTAAAAGGGGCAATTTATCTAAATAGATATTCCTCAAAAGGAGAAGACATGCAAATGGCCAACAGGTATATGGAAAAATGCTCATCACTAATCATAAGGAGAGTCCATATCAATATTACAATGAGCTATTATCTCACACCAGTTAAAATGGCTATGATCAAAAAGATAAAAAAAAACAGATGTTGGCAAGAATGTGGAGAAAGGGGAACTCTGATACATTGCAGTGGGAATGTAAATTAGTACAACCACTATGAAAAACAGTACGCAGTTTCCCCAAAAAAACTAAAAAGTAGATCTACTGTATATTCTAGCAATCCCATTGCTAGGTATATATCCAAAAGAAAGGAAATCAGTATACTTAAAAGCTAGATGCTCTTGCATGTTGATTGCAGCACTATTCACAATAGCCAAGAAATGAAATCAAACTAACTGTCCATCAGCAGATGAATAAAGAAAATATGGCAGATATTCATATAATGGAACACTGTTCAGCCATAAAGAAGGATAAAATCATGTAATACGCAGCAAAATGGATGAAACTAGAGGTAATTATGTTAAGTTAAATAAGCCAGGCACAAAAAGACAAATATCACATGTTCTCACTCATATGTGGGAGCTAAAAAAGATTTCATAGAGGTAGAGAGTAGGATGATGGCTACTAAAGGCTGCTGAGGGTGGCAGAGGGTAGGGGGAAGGATGGAGAGAGGCTGGTTAATGAGTATAAAAATACAGTTGGATAGAAGGAATAGATTATACTGTTCAGTAGCACAGTTGGATAATAATAATTTATTATATATTTCAAAACAGCCAAAGAGAAGATTTGGAATGTTCCCAACACAAAGTAATGATAAATACTTAACATAAGGAATATCGCAGCCTGCTTTGATTCACATTGTATGAATGCATCAACGCAGCCTATGTACCCCATAAATAATGTATACTTATTGGGAATCAATTTAAATATTTTTTAAAAGTCAGTGTTCAAAGTGAATGTTTTATGCATTCAACTATCAATAATTTTTTAAAGTTGTACAATTATATGACAAGTAAAACTAAAAAATCCTTTTGCTTTTAATTGCAATTATCTTTCATAATATATTTGTTGACAGGTGAAGAGGAGATCAAAGAGAATGAGGCAAAAAAATAGGAAAATAGGAAACAGGGATATTTCAGTTGGCTAATCAATAAAAATATTTTTATACATTTAGTGATGTTTATGATATCTGTCAGCTTTTTTAAATGTATGTTTTGTTGTGATTTTTTTGTGTCACCCTAGATAAATATTCATTTCACATCTGACTTTGTACTTGTAATTTATTTTTCTTTTTCATAAAATGGGCCCTGAAATGGTATAATCTTCAGGCTTCACAATTGTGGGTTCACTTCTGCTCTGCTCAGATCTCTTTCTAGTGGCCCAAGAGCCCACATTCTGCTCAGAATATCAGCTATTCCATGTGGTCAATGGTGAACAGTGCAGATTAAACTCTGATTTGGATATGTAGAGTGAGTTGGAGAGGCAAAGATGAGCCCCCACATTGAGTATCTGAGACTATTCAGAATCCCTGGTGACTTTTTGGCTGACAGATCACTAGGTAGCTACTCCAATCAGTGTTTCTTTGAGTCCTTGGGTGAATCGACAGAAGGCAATGCACTCTACTTCCTAGGCTGTCAACCATGGGGTTTAGTGAAGAGATAAAAGCTGAAGATCACCTGGTTAGTCTACACCTGTGCACAACTCCTCATCACACAAGACATTTTGCACTGCTGTAATAACACTCCTTTCACTGGCAAAGGCACTGATCCTATGGTCTGCTGGGGTGGAGGCAAATGTTTAGTAAAGGTTACGGGCCACAATTGGTCTGAGGCCAGGCAAGAAAAAGGCAAGTGGAAGCTTTAAAACCCTTTCTCTGCTCAAACTTTAGCACTTATGAGAATCACTGGGAAGGCTTGTTTAAACATAGGTTGTTGGGCCCTACCCTGACTTTCTTATTCAGTAGGTCTGGGATGAACCAATAGTTTACAATTCTAGTAAATTCCCAGATGATGCTGACGCTCCTGGTCTGAGGACCACACTGGAGATCCACTGTTGTTCCACCATTCTCTCATTTGCTGTCTCTGCCTTTCTTATGCCCCGGGCAATTACTAACCAACTACCCAGTGCAAACCAGTTCACAGACAGTCTTCTGTCTTCCATGATATTTCTCCCTTGTTAATTTCTTGAATCCAGAGTGCCCTTTTGCTTCCCTAATGTCTCCAACATTTATTTTGAGGCACATAGCCTACAATTTGTGTTATTTCCCCACCTTGGCAAAACCAGAATCCATACCTCTTTAACTTCCTCCTGTCTCCTTGGTTTAATACTTACCCAAAACCTTGGTAATAAGTTATACAGGATTTTCCATATTAAAATGAAATAATATAGAAAAACCTTGTTGAATTGACTATTCTTGTTCAATTAAGTAACAACATAAAGTATACCAATACTGTGAAGTTGTCAACTAAAATCGTGTTCAGTAATAGATTGCCTCGATTTCAGTGAGTTCTCTTTGGAAAACCCATTAAAATAAAAGGTCAGCTTGATGTAGAAGGAAGTGGTAAAAGACTGTGAAAAGCAAGCAGGAAAAAGTTTCTAAAAATCAGGGGTTGTGAGCCCAGAGCTATAGTTATATGAATTTTAGATGAAGAATTTTCAAATTGTTCAGTTTTCCTTATTTTGGAAATAAAAATCTTCAGAATCTTGATGATGCAGCAAGATTTTAATTATATACATAGGGTTTTTAATCTATTTCCATTTATATAAATAACATGTATAATAACTTGTAATAAAATAAAATAATAGCTTATGGTCAATGACTCATCATAAAGAGGGAAATAAAACATTTTTTAAATAAAAGAAAAAAGAAATAATAAAAAAAGAAAATTATTAAGTAAACTCTGTAGTGAGATTGAGATATTTTTCAAAGGCAAATTATTACTGTTTACCTGAATCACAGAAAACAATTATACACTTTTTGTGTGTAAGTGCCTATATTTATACTGTTTGCTTTCAGATGGGGTCCTTTCATTGCCCTAAGCACATCTGCAATAGGATGAAGGCAAAATTGTGGCTTCGTACTTAAAATAAGAGAAACTAAAAGAAGAAGTTGTTTTAAACTACTAGAATAAATAAAGCATATACTCATAAGGTATACTTGTAATTTCTGGTGCAATTTTCCTTCTAGAACATCTCTCTTCCTACCCACTATTCCAACATACAGAGGAAGGGAGTACACTCTGATAAGCCCTGCCCTGGCCAATATAAAAGATCTGAAATCAACAATGAGGCTTTTACTCTTCAAGTTAGGAAGATCAGAGGACAACTTCACAGCTCCTCAGAGGCAGCTGTCAGAAGAACCACAAACACAGAGCTCAGTGCCTAAGCCTTGCTGCCTCCAAAGGAAGCCAAAGGCCCTGTTCTCCCTGAAGAACAGCTATGAAAGATGCATACCAAATCACAGTAATTTCAGCTATTTAACAATTTCTTGGTAGCAGGAAATAATTCATAGGCATCTGTGGAGTAGTGTGAGGTATAACGATTCAATTGCATTTTAATTATGAAGAAATCTACCATGCTGGAATCTGGAGAAATATAAATGAGTCAGTATGTATTGTTTTTGCAGTATTGTTAGCACTTCCAAAGGGAGTGCATTGTTTAAGCTAGTCCTTTGCTCACGATGTAAATTATTTCCCCTCAGTGGTTCAAGAAAAATGCTAAATTGCTAATTCCTTGATGGAGTTTCAGTGAAAGTTGAATCATTCCCCATGGTCTTGACTGTGATGAAAGTTTATATACATATATATATATATATATATATATATATATATATATATATATATGTGTGTGTGTGTGTCAGAATTGTTTGCCAAGATGTTTCATTGATCAGGAAATGCCTTTGTCTATCCAAAAAGCCTAATGAAAGAGTCTCACAGTGAGCAGTTTTCCTTCTGACAGCATGGGTTTTTACTAAGTATATGGAGGCAATGCTAAGCCACAATAGAAAAAAAGACAAATTTAGGAGTGCAGTGAAGTTTGGAAAGCAGAAAGATGCCAGAGAAAATCATTGGTATATGTTACTAGCTTCACAACTTTGTATATTCACCTTCAAATTATAGATTTCTGTGTCCTTGGAGGGGAGAATTATTTGTGAACTCCTTTCAGAGTTTTCTCTCAATATGAATGCTCCAGTTCCCTATGTTATCACCAATCGAGACTGACTAGGCTAAACCTTCACCTGTATAGTTTGTAAAAGCAAGAACAAAAATCTCTTCAATATAAACATATATACCAAATAGTAAAATGCCTGCATTTAGGATATTACCATTTTCTAATGTATGATGTTCTTGACACTCATGAACAATTTAGAACACAAATAATCTGCTCATTGACAGAGCGACTGTGTATTTTTTTCCCAAGACAGAAAATCTGTGATTGAGGGGTTAGAGTTAGTCCAGAGCCTACTCCTCTGCTCCTTTCCCTGGATAATAGAAAAGAAGCCGTCTGATAAAAACCCATAGAAAAACAGTAACTGTAGTGATATTCTCTCTGGGCAACACAATCATGTGTTAGTGGAGGATTTCTGAATACACAGTACTTTCATACAAAGGAATTATAAATCTTGTGAGAAATCAATGGGCAAGTTAATTAGCGGGTGGGAACAGAGAGCAGAGACTAGCATTTAGGAGCTGAGATTGTGCCAGTGGAATGATTGGGGTTATAATCTCACAAAAACCAATGATATTCTAAAGCTAGTTCCTTCTGTTTTCTGAGAATTATGTTCCTTTTCTATGAAATAAGGACTTACAAAATAAAAAAACAACCTTAAACTTCATATGGAACCAAAAGAGAGCCCACATTGCCAAGATAATCATAAGCAAAAAGAACAAAGCTGGAGACATCACACTACCTGACTTCAAACTATATTTTAAGGCTACAGTAACCAAAACAGCATGGTTCTGGTACCAAAACAGAGATATAGAACAATGGAACAGAACAGAGGCCTCGGAGGCAACGACACACATCTATAACCATCTGATCTTTGACAAACCTAACAAAAACAAGCAATGGGGACAGGAATCCCTGTTTAATAAATGGCATTGGGAAAACTGGCTAGCCAAGTGCAGAAAACAGAAACTGGACCCCTTCCTAACACCTTATGCTAAAATTAACTCCAGTTGGACTAAAGACTTAAATATAAGACCTACCACCATAAAAACCGTGAAGAGAACCTAGGAAAAACCATTCAGGACATAGGCATAGACAATGACTTCATGACTAAAACACCAAAAGCATTGGCAACAAAAGCCAAAATAGACAAATGGGACCTAATTAAACTACAGAGGTTCCATACAGAAAAAGAAACAATCATTAGATTAATCCAGCAACCAAAAGAATTGGAAAAAATTTTTGCAATCTACCCATCTGACAAAGGGCTAATATCCAGAATCTACAAAGAAGTAAAACAGATTTACAAGAAAAAAACAAACAAGCCCATTCAAAAGTGGGCAAAGGATATGAACAGACACTTTACAAAAGAAGACATTTATGAGGCCAACAAACTTATGAAAAAATGCTCATCATCACTGGTCCTTAGAGAAATGCAAATCAAGACCACATTGAGATACCATCTCTTGCCATTTAGTATGGCAACCATTAAAAAATCTGGAGACAACAGATGCTGAAGAGGATGTGGAGAAATAGGAACACTTTTACATTGTTGGTGGGAGTGTAAACTAGTGCAACCATTGTGGAAGACAGTGTGGCAATTCCTCAAGGACCTAGAAATAGAAATTCCATTTGATCCAGCAATCCCATTGCTGGCTATATATCCAAAGGATTAAAAATCATTCTTTTGTAAAGACACATGCACACGTATGTTCATTGCTGAACTGTTTACAATAGCAAAGACCTGGAACCAACCCAAATGCCCATTTATGATAGACTGGACAAGGAAAATGTGGCACATATGCACCATGGAATACTCTGTAGCCATAAAAAACGATGAGTTTGTGTCCTTTATAGGGACATGTATGAATCTGGAAACCATCATTCTCAGCAAACTGACACAAGAACAGAAAATCAAACACCACATGTTCTCACTTATAGGCAGGTGTTAAATATGAGAACACATGGACACAGAGAGGGGAGCATCACACACTGGGGTCTGTTGGTGGGGGGACAGGGGTGGGTAGGAAGGTTGGAGAGGGATAACATGAGGAGAAATGCCAGGTATAGGTGACAGGAGGACGGAGGCAGCAAACCACATTTCCATGTATGTACCTATGCAACAATTCTGCATTATCTGCATATGTACTCCAGAATCTAAAGTACAATAAAAAAATATAGAAAGAATATAAAATAAAAAATAAAAGTCATTGCCATATCCAATGTCATCTAGACTTTCTCTTATATTATCTCCTAGCAGTTTTGTAATTTTGCATTTTATGTTTAGGTCTGCATTGTATATTGAGTTCATTTTTGTGAAGGGTGTAAGGTTTGTGTCTAGATTGTTTTTCTTGTTTTTGAATATTGATATTTGGCTGTTCTAGCACCATTTATTGAAAAGACTATCTTTTTTTCAATTTATTGCGTTTGCTACTTCGTCAAAAGCCAGTTGACTATACTTATATAGGTATAATTATGTCTCTTATTCTGTTTTCTTGACCTGTTTTCCTATTATCTCACCAATGTCACACTGTTTTGATTACTGTTGCTTTATGGTAAGTCTATAAGTCAGATTGTGACAGTTCTCTGACTGTTCTTTTTCTTCAATCTTGTCTTGGCTATTTGGGGTCTTTTGACTCTTGAAAGAAACTTTAGAGCTACTTTGTCAATATCCACAATATAATATTTTGGAATTTTGATTAGAATTGCATTGAATCTATAGATCAAGTTGGGAAGAATGAACATCTTGACATTATTGAGTTTCCTATCCATGAGCATGGCATATTTCTCTGTTTATTTAGTTCTTTGATTTCTTTCATTAGAGTTTTGTAGTTTTCCTCATACAGATTCTGTATATATTTTGTTATGTTTATGCATAAGTATTTCATTTTTGGGGGTGCCAATGCAAATGATAGTGTTTTAAATTTCAAAGTCCACTAGTTCATTGCTGATATATTTGAAAGCAATTAACTTTTGTATGTTAACCTTGCGTCCCATAACCTGGCTGTAACTGCTTATTTGTTCCAGGAGATTTTTTTCTGGTGAATTCCTTTGGATTTTCTACACATACAGTCATGTCACTGGTAAACAAAGACAGTTTTATATTTTCCTTTCCAATTAGTATAATCATTATTTCCTTTTCTTGTCTTATTGAATTAGCTAGAACTTCCAGTACAATGTTTTAAAGGAGTAGTAAGAGGAAACCTCCCTGCCTTGTTTCTGATCTTTTTGGGAAACTTTCTCCTTTTCCCCATTAATTATTAATATGTTAGCTGTACATTTTTTGTAGGTATTATTAATCCAATTGAAGAAGTTCTCTTTATTCCTAGTTTGCTGATATCATCAATAAGTGTTCATTTTTGTCAAAATGCCATTATATGTATATTAAAATAATGATGTGATTTTTCTTCCTTAGCCTATTGATATGATGGACTATATTAATTAATCTTTGAATGTTGAACTAGCCTTGGATTTCTGGAATAAATTACACTTACGGTGTATAATTCACTTCATAAATTGTTGGATTCAATTTACTATTTACTTTGAGGATTTTTGCATCCTTGTTTATGAGAGATATTGGTGTGTGGTTTTGTTTGTTTATGATATCTTTAGTTTTAATATTAGAGTAATGTTGACTTCATAACATGAGTTATGAAATATTCCCTCTGCTTCTATATTCTGGCAGTTATTGAATTGATATAATTTCTCTTAAATGTTTGGTAGAGTTTGCTAACAAATCCACTTGGGCAAGAGTCTTTCTGTTTGGGAAGATTACTAATTATTGATTCAATTTCTTTAATCAATAAAGGCCCATTCAGGCTGTCTGTTTTTTCTTGTGTGAATTTTGGCAGATTGTATATTTCAAAGAGTTGGTTCATTTCATCTACATTATCAATTTTGAGGGGCATAGAGTTGTTAATAATATTCATTTATTATCTTTTTATTGTCCATGAGATCTGTGATGATGTCTCCTTTTTCATTTCTAATGTTAGTTATTTGTGTCTTCTCTTTTTATTCTTAGTCTGGCTGGAAGTTTGTTGATTTTGCTGATCTTTTCAAATTACTAACATTTGGTTTCATTGATTTTCTGTTTTTAGTTTATTGATTTTTGCTGTAATTTTTATTTTGCTTCCTCCGCTTGCTTTGGAATTGATTTACCTTGTTTTCTGGTTTCTGATGGTAGAAACTTAGATTATTGATTTGAAATATTTATTATTTTCTAACATATAAATTTTAATATTAGAAAATTTTCAAAGCACTGCTTTGCTGCATCTACAAAGTTTGATAATTATATATTTACTTTCATTTAGTTCAAAATATTTTAAAGTTTTTCTTGAGATTTATTTTTTGATCCATGTTGTCTTAGTCCATTTTGTGTTGCTATAAATAAGCAGGATAGGTAATTTATGAAGAAAAGACATGTATTTAGCTCATATTTCTCAGGCTGTACAAGAAGTATACTGCTCATATCTATTGGATTCTGGTGAGGGCTTCAAGCTGCTTCTGCTCATGACAGGAGTTGAAAGCCAGTGTGTGCAGAGATCACATGGTAGGAGAGAAAGAAAAGGGTGATGGGGATGTGCCAGGCTCTTTTTAAAGGCCAGTTCTTGTAGAAATTAATAAAGTGAGAAAGAACTCACTCACTCTCAATGGATTTTATCAATCTATTCATGAGGGATCTGCCCTCATGATCAAATATCTTCCATTAAGCCCCACCTCTAAGATTGGGAATTGTATTAGTCTGTTTTCATGCTACTAATAAAAGACATACTTGAGACTGGGCAATTCACAAAAGAAAGAGGATAATGGAGTTTCATGTGGCTTGGGAAGCCTCAAATTGTGGAGGAAGGCAAAGAAGAACGAGTCATGGCTTACTTGGCAGCAGAGAAGAGATGCGCTTGTGCAGGAAGACTCCCGTTTTAAAACCATCATATCTCATGAGATGCATTCACTATCATGAAAACAGCACAGGAAAGAACCACCCCGTAATTCAATCACCTCCCACTGGGTTCCTGCTATGACTTGTGGGAATTGTGGGAGTTAGAATTCAAGATGAGATTTGGGTGTGGACACAGCCAAACTATATCATCCCACCCCTCGTTCCTCCCAAATCTCATGTCCTGACATTTCAAAACCAATCATGCATTCCCAACAATCCCCCAAAGTCTTAACTCATTTTAGCATTAACTCAAAAGTCTACAGTCCAGTGTCTCATCTGAGAAAAGGCAGGTTTATTCTGCCTATAAGCCTGCAGAATCAAAAGCAAGTTAGTTACTTCCTCGATACAATGGGGTTATAGGAACTGGATAAATGCAACCATTCCAAATGGGAGAAATTGGCAAAAAACAAAGAGGCTACAGTCTGAAATGCAGCAGGGTGGTCAAATCTTAAAGCTCCAAATGATCTCCTTTGACTCTATGTCTCACATTCTGGTCACCCTGATGCAAGAGGTGGGCTCCAATGGTCTTAAGCAGCTCCACCTCTGTGGCTTTGCAGGGTACAACCCTCCTCCTGGCTGCTTCCATGGGCTTACATTGAGTATCTGTGCTTTTCCAGGAGCAAAGTGAAAGGTGTTGGTGGATCTATAATTCTGGGATTTGGAGGATGGTGGCCCTCTTCTCACAGCTTCCCTAGGTGGTGCCACAGTAGGGACTCTGTGTGGGGGCTCCAAGCCCATATTTCCCTTCTGCACTGCCTTAGCAGAGGTTCTTCATGAGAGCCCCACCCTTCCAGCAATTTTTGCCTAGGCATCCAGGCGTTTGCTTACATCTTCTGAAATTTTGGGAGAAGATGAACCCACATTCTTGACATCTGTGAACCCACAGGTTCAACACCATGTGGAAGTTGCCAAAGCTTGGGGCTTCCTTTCTCTGAAGCAACAGCCCAAGCTGTACTTTGGCTTCTTTTAGTCATGGCTGGAGCAGCTGAGACACAGGGTACCAAGTACCTAGACTGTACACAGCAGAGAGACCCTAAGCTCAGCCCACAAAACCATATTTTTTCTCCTAGGCCTCTGAGTCAATGATGGGAGGGACTCCTGTGAAGACCTCTCACATGCCCTGGAGACTTTTTCCCCATTGTCTTGGAGTTAACATTCAGCTCCTCATTACTTATGCAAATTTATGCAGATGGCTTGAATTTCTCCTCCAAAAATGGGATTTTCTTTTCTATCGCATTGTCAGGCTGTAAATTTCTTGAACTTTTATGCTTGTTTTCCTTTTAAAACTGAATGCCTGTAATAGCACTCAAGTCACCTCTTGAATGCTTTGCTGCTTAGAAATTTCTTCCACCAGATACTCTAAAACCATCTCTCTCAAGTTCAAAGTTCCACAAATCTTTAAGACAGGGGCAAAATATCACCAGTCTCTTTGCTAAAATATAACAAGAGTCACCTTTGTTTCAGTTCCCAACAAGTTCCTCATTTCCATCTGAGACTCCCTCAGCCTGGACCTTATTGTCCGTGTTGCTATCAGCAGTTTTGTCAAAGCCATTCAACAAGTCTCTAGGGAGTTCCAAACTTTCCCACATTTTTGTGTCTTCTTCTGAGACCCCCAAACTGTTCCAGCCTCTGTCACCCAGTTCCAAAGTCACTTCCACGTTTTGGGGTATATACAGCAGCATCACACTCCTGGTATGAATTTACTATATTAGTCTGTCCTTACACTGCTGATAAAGACATACCTGAGAATTGGAAATTTACAAAAGAAAGAAGTTTAATGGATTTACAGTTCCACATGACTGAGGAAGCCTCACAATCATGGCAGAAGGAAAGGAGGAACAAGTCACATCTTACATGGCAGCAGACAAGAGAGGAACTTGTGCAAAGAAACTCCCATTTTTAAAATGATCAGATCTCATGAGACTCATTCACTATCATGAGAACAGTGCAGGAAACACCTGCCCCCATAATTCAATCACCTTCCACTGAGTACCTCCCAAGACTTGGGAATTATGGGAGTTACAATTCAAGATGAGATTTGGGTGGGGACACACCCAAATCATATCAGGGATCAAATTTCAACATGAGGTTTAGTGGGGACAAACATCCAAACTATAGTAAATATGTCATGTAAAAGTAAGTCATTTAATATCCAAATGTTCTGGAATTTTTTGGCTATCTTTCTGTTATTTATTTCCAGGTTAATTCTATTGTGACCTGAGAACAGATATTGTATAATTTCTATTCTTTTAAATTTGTTAAGGTGTGTGCTTTACAGTTTAAAATTTGCTCTAGCTTGATGAATGTTTCACTTGAGCTTGAATTTCACTTAAGCAGATTTCACTTGAGCTGTGTAATCTGCTGTTGTTGGATGACATAGTCTATAGATGTTGTTTCTATCTAGTTGATTTATGGTGCTGTTGAGTTCAACTATTTCCTAACTGATTTTTCTGCCTGCTGGAAGTATCCATTTCTGATAGGGGGCATTGAAGTATCTTACTATAATAGTTGATTCATATATCTCTTTTTATAATTCTGTCAGTTTTTGCCTCTTATAATTTGATGTTTTGTTGTTGCATTCATAAATATTAAGAATTGTTATGTTGTCTTGGAGAATTGAACCTTTTATCATTATGTAGTGTTATTTATTCTTGATAATTTTCCTTGCTCTGAATTCTTCTCTGTCTAAAATTAATGTAGCTACTTCCATTTTTCTTTGATTAGTTTTACCAAGATATATATTTCTCCATCCCTTTACTTTTAATGTGTATGTTTCTTTATATTTAAAGTGGGTTTCTTATAAACAACATATCAATGGGTCTTGCATTTTGATCTGCTCTAGTCAAATCTTGGTCTCTTAAATGATATACTTAGACCTTTGAGATTTAAAGTGATTATTTATATATTTGGATTCATATATATTATATTTGTTACTGTTTGCTATTTGTAGAGCTTTTAGTATATATTTACAACAAATCCAAGTCCACTTTCAAATAACGCTATACAACTTCATAGTAGTGCAAGTGCATCATAATATTAGTAACAGAATAATTCTAATTCCTCCCTTCTGTCTCTTTTATTGTTGCTGCATTTATTTCATACATAAGTATGTGTATATATGCTACACATAATCAAATACATTGCTACTATTATTATTTTGAGCAAACTATTGTCTCTCAGATCAATTGATAATAAGAAAAAGTTTTTATTTATCTCGCACTTACTCCTTCTCAAATCTACTTTTGTTCTTTATTTGGATCTAGGTTTTTAGCTTATATTATTTTTCTTCTCTCTGAAGAACTTTTTAAGACATTTGTTCCAAGGTTGGAGCATTAACAAAAATTTCCTCTATTTTTAAATTTCATTTGAGGAAGTCTTTCACTTTTGAAATGTAACTTTTCAGGGTACTGAATGTTAGGTTGCTGTTTTTTTCTCTCAATGCTTGAAACATTACACTGCATCTTCTTCTCATTTGCATGCTATCTTAATCTGTTTGAGCTGCTATACAAACTACCATAGACTGCATGCTGTATAAAAAACAGACATTTATTTCTGACAATTCTGAGGGCTGGAAGGTACAAGATCAAGGTACTGGCAGGTATGGAATTAGATGAGGGCCTATTTCCTCTTTGACAGTCATCTTCTCACTGTTATTCCACATGGCGGATGAGGTGAGAGATTTCTCTAGATTTTTTTGGTTTTTGTTTGTTTGCTTTTTAATAGGGGCACTATTCATGTTCACACGGCCTCTACCTTTATGACTTAATCATCTCCCACAGGCCCAACCTCCTGGTAACATTACTTAAGGGGTTACTATGTCAACATAAATTTTGAAGGAACATAAACATTCAATCCATTGCACATGGTATCTGAGAAGTCAAATGGAATTTTTATTTTTGCTTTTATATTATAGGTAAGGTGTTTTTTCCCTCTGGCTTCTTTCAAGATTTTTTCTTTAATTTTCTACAGTTTGTATATGATATACCTATACCTGGGTTTAGTTTTTCTGACATTTATCTTGATGGGTGTTCTTTGAGTTTCCTAGATTGGTGGTTTGGTCTCTGCCGTTAATTTAAAGGAAATTTTTAGTTGTTTTTATCTCAAATGTTTCTTTTGTTCCTTTTAATATTTCTTTTCCTGGTATTCTCTTTACATTTATGTTACACCTTCTATACTTGTTTCACAATTCTTGGATATTCTAATCTTTTTTCCCCATTTCTTCTTAGTTTTGGAAGCTTTTATTAATATATTCTCAAAGCTCACAGATTTTTCCCTCAACTGTGTTCAATCTACAGATGATCTCATCAAAGACATTCTTCATTTCCATTGGAGAGTTTTTAATCCCAGCCTTTCTTTCTGATTCTGTCTTAGAATCTCTATCTCTTTACTTATTTACCCATCTGTTCTTGATGTTATTTACCTTTTCCATTAGAGCCCTTAGCATATTAATCGTAGTTGTTTTAAATTCCTGCTAACTCCAACATCTCTGCCATATGTGAGTCTAGTTGTGGTGCTTGCTCTATCTCTTTAATCTGTGCCTTTTGCCTTTTAGTATGCTTTATACTTTTTGTTGAAAGCCAGATAGAATGTATTAGGTAAAAGAAACTCCAGTAAATAGGTCTTCAGTGGTGTATGGTAAGGCATGGGGTGAAAGAAGGCAGTTCATAGTCTTATAATTAGGTCTCACTTTCTTAGTAAGCCTATGTCCCTGCACTGTCAACTTCACCAGTGCTTCTCAGTCCTCCTCCAAACTCCTTAGGTGGGGAAGGATTACTAGAATGAGCTAGAATTGGGTATCTTTCTTTACCCTAGTCAATTAGCCTTTGTTAAAACGCAAGAGGTTAGGCTTTAGTAAAATAGTTTCTCTTGAAGGCAGTTCTTGAAGACAGACAGAATGCTTTAGTGTCTTTCAAAATACTTTCTTCTCCTTTACTGCCAATGGAAGCATAAAGGTTTTTTTTCCCCTGATACTTACCATGAGAACCTGATCAAACTCCTGGAGGGAAACTCATAAAAGTGTATCCATACCAAGCCTTCACCAATTTGTCAGTGACTGTGTAGGTTTTTCTACCCTGGTACTGGTTCCTAGGGGAGGTTTCTGCTTGTGGGTTTTTGCTCCAATATATTGTAATACTCCCTGTCTGTCTCTCCAATTTTTGAAAAAGCCATTTTTTCTGTGACCTCACTTGTCTGATGGATCTAAGAATAATTATTGATTTTTCTGTTGGTTTAGCTTTTAATTTGTTGTCAGAATGGAGAAAAACTTCCAAGTTCCTTACATACTGGACTGGAAACTAAAAGTCTCATATTGCCCTTTCATACTAGGTTTAATCCTAGGTATTTAATATTTTAAAATTGCAATTTTAAATGGGATCTTTTCTACCATTTCATATGCCAATTAGTGTTATATGGAAGCTATGTTTTCTCTGTATTAATTTCACTCAGTCATTTTGCTAAATTCTTTTATTATTGTAAACAATTTTTTGGTGGATTCTCTTGTTTTTCCAGATATACGATCGTGCTGGGTCACCACAGTGTACAATTAGAATACAATGGGAATAGTGGCTTCTGAGTTTTGCAACATGATGGATATATAATAGTATCTCTTATCTAAATTGCTTGAGACCAGAAGTGTTTTGAATTTTTGATTTTGAATATTTGCATATATATGATGGGATACCTTGGGGGATAGGACCCAAGTCTAAACATAAAGTTCATTTATGTTTTATATACACCTTATACACATAGGGTACAGTTAATTTTGTATAATATTTAAAACAATTTGTTCATGGAACAAGCTTTGTATATATTGAATCATGAGAAAGCAAAGATATCAGGTTTGAAAATTTCTACTTGTGACATTATTTTTATGCTCAAAAAGTTTTGGATTTTAGGATATTTTGGATTTTGCATGTTCAGATTAAAGATGCTCAACATATATATGTATATAAAACATGTATAATATATATTACATATGTATTCTGTTAAAGATAGCTTGAATTCTACTTGTTAATGTTTTAAAAAATTTAGGTAGAGGAGAGTTTTTTTGAGTACAGATGATATTTGAAATTATCAATGTCATTGTGGTTACAAGGAAGAGCAAGTTTATAGATAGAGAAGGCAAGAAAAATAGATTAAACTTGAGGAAACACCAGAATTTAGAGGGGAAGAGGATAAAAGACAGGGATGCAGTAAAAAGAGCATCCAAGGGAAGATATAACTGCCTGATAGTGATTTAAAGTGCCTAAAATGTAAGTTATTTGTGCTTCAGCAAAAGTTCCAGTGATCAGTAGAAGTAACATAATCAGGATACCACTTCTTTGGTTTGGAAGAATAAAATGTATTGGCTCCGTAGAATTGAAGTAGAATTTATAAATGATGTATGAAATAAAAAAGTATCTCTTATTTGCTGCAACATTGCATTCAGAAGCAATCACACAGGGCTACTGAGCTTAAGGCCTAAGATCAAGTAAAATGAAATCCTTCCCTTCACATTCTGAAACATTGAACCATTTCTTGTTTACCTAATGTTTCACAAAATTGAATCTGCTACTCTCTAGAGATACCTCACATCAGTTCTCTGTTAGCAACAACACAAAGTGATTTTCAGTTGTCTAACATTTTCTCAGAAATATTGCTGTATAGTGCATATTTCAGCAATGTTTTTTAAAGAAATGGTCAATTTACTCAATTGGAAAGTGCAGATGGAAGTGGCAGAATAACTGCATCACAAGTGAGATCTTGCATATTTTGGAAGTGCATAAACATGTCAAATAAATTATTGAGTAAATAATTCAGATAATCGCTTAGTTTCCTTTGAGAATTTTTCTATTACCTATCTTCTATTTCCCTTGTTAATTCAATATTTATCTACCTATGGAGTTTATTTACTATTTTAGAGATTTTTTGACATATAATATAAATTTAGAGAATTATTCTTTGGACTCATTCTTCTACCTAATTATAGAACTATTGATTCCACTAGGAGTTGATCTGCAAAAGTCCAGGTTCATAAGAATTTTTTTTTTTTGATGGAGAGGGAACAGGACAGATAAAGCAGAAAAGCACAGAGGCTGCAGAAAGGAAGAAACATGGATAGTATTGAAGGGACCTGTTTCTATATATTAGTCAACTCCAAGGATTTCTACCTGAACTATAGGAAGAAAAGTACTGCTGGAAGCAACTCTTTTTATGAAACATTCTTTGAGATTTGGGAACAGACATCACAGATTTGGTGCCCAGAAGACATTTTTGGTAAAATGCCTTAGCTAGGTGTCTAAGATAAAGCTCTGGAAATAATCTTCCTTGAGTTTAAACCCCAGATCTACAAATTTCTAGCTTTGTGACTCTGGACAAATTACTTTCCCCAGCCTTGGTTTCCCATCGGTATTAGTTCTCTAGTTGCCATAACAAATTTCCACAAACTTGGTGGCTTAAGTAACAGAAACTTATTGTTTCATAATTTTGGCCTCCAGAATTCTGATATCAAGGTGTCTGCTGGGCTATTCTTTCTTAGGAGGATCTGGGTAACAATTTGTTTCTTGTCTTTTCTAGCTTCTAGGGTAAACGTTGATTGGAGGTCCCTGGCTTGTGACTGCACCACTCCAATCTTTTCCTTTGTCTTCACATTCTCTTCTGTCTGTGAAATTTTCCTCTGCCTCTCTCCTAAAAGAGACACTTTGAATAGGAATGGTGATAGAGGTCACCCTTTTCTAGTGCCAGTTTTCAAAGAGAATGCTTCCATTTTTTGCCCATTCAATATATGATATTGGCTGTGGGCTTGTTATAGAAAGCTTTTATTATTTTGAGATACGTTCCACTGATATGTAGTTTATTGAGAGTTTTTAGCATAGAGGGCTGTTGAATTTTGTCAAAGGCC